>KV441722.1:0-173553 GCA_001644525.1 Phaeosphaeriaceae sp. SRC1lsM3a
TAATATTATAGTTATAGAATAATACCTACGTATAAGTAAAGAGACTATATATTCTATATTAGATTTCTCTCTATATAGAGTGCTTTAAGTGCACTAAACTATATAAGATAGCTAGACCTTTTTAGTCTTAAAGTTAGTCCTAGTAGTAAGAAGAAGAAGTTTCTAGACGCTATACTAGTTAATAATCCTCCTAAGGCGCTACTATCCTATGCAAAGGTACTACAAGTTACTTAGTAGATTAGCAGTATTGTACGCACTTATATATATCTAATATCTACAAATTTATCACCTATAGTATAGGGTTTAAGCTAGGAGTGTAGAGTACTAGTTACTAGGTAGCATACTAAAGTAGTTAATATTAGAGACTCTAGTGTATAGTATAGATATTGCAATAAGTAGACGTAGATATAAAATTTGTGCAAGCAATCTTCTCTAATTAGGTCCTAGAGCTGATTAAGTTGTGATGGTTAAGGTTATAGCCTTGGCGCGGTGGCTGCCACTGATATTCCTAGCAGTGGCAGCCACCTGCGCAGTGGCAGGCAAGGAATTAAGCCTATGCAGTAGGAAAACGCTTAAGAGTCTAATGCCTTGACGCTGTCAAGTCTGCATGCACTACGCTTCATACCTCCATGCATCGACCAGCCACTCAACCCAAACGCCTAACTCCTAATGCCATATTTCCCCTATGCCCTATTCCCCCAACGCCTTAACCATCTCCTCCCTCCACCTCCCCGAACGCCTGTTCATAGCCACCAGCACCAACCCACCCGTCGACAAAGCCCACAACCCCAATATCGTAAACAACCAGCCATTCCCAATGGCATCAATCGCCGGATCCGCCGCAATCGTAGCCCCAAACACACACAAATTCCTACAGAAGTTATTAATAGCCATCCCCGCCGAGCCTTTACTCGGCATAAACTCGGTCAACATGGTGGTGCTGACAGACGTAATGAGCATGGATCCGATGCCGAAGAAGAAGTTGGCGACCATAGGCACTATCCATATGACGCCTTTCTCGGTGGTCCAGCCGTACCAGATGAGAGCCGCGGGCCAGAGAAAGGCTGCTATCCACGCGTTTTCACGCATCCGGTCTTCGGGGCGGAAGATTAGTTTGCCCTTGTCGTCGTAGCGGCCGGCTTTTCGCGCTTCTCGGTGCATGATGCGGTCAATCCAGACTCCACCCAAGAGAGATGCGAGCATATATCCGACGGAGCTGGGGATATAAAGGAGGCCGACGACAAGGGTGGAATAATTGTAGGGAGCGGATGAGAATGCCTTTTGGATGGAGATGTTGAGAAAGTAGAGGAAGGCGAAAGTGATGGAGGCGTAGTACACTGTGAGGGCGACAGGAAGGAAACGGAGGTAGAGTAGGATGGAGAAGGGATCGACGAAGATGCGGCGGAGGTGGGAGGCTACAGATTTGGACTTCTCGGCGACAGACTGTGTAGTTGAGACGCGTTTGAGATTTCCGGTTGGTCGCTTCTCGGGAGTAGAAGCAGGAAGGGAAGCAGCGGCGAGCGTCTTCGAACGCAGAGTTTCGGGGAGTACGAAGACTAGCACGAGGAGTGTCATGCTGCCGTATATTACGAGGAACCATTGTGTGCTCCGCCAGCCGAGTTCTTCTGCTAGTACTCCGCCAAGGATTGGTGCGAAGAGTGGACCACAAAGGGGCCCCAAGTAGAATATTCCCATTGCTCGGCCCCGCTCCTTGACCTCCCATATGTCGGCAATCGTTCCTGCTCCGACAGCTTGGACGGATGCTGCAGCTCCTCCCGAGAACGTTCGGAAGACGATCAGCATAGCCATATTCGTTGAAACAGCAGCCAAGGCTCCGAAGAGCACAAAGAGGCCAAAGGAGACGATATATATTGTCCTTCTCCCGCTCGTCTCTGAGAAGCTGGACCAGAACAGCGGAAAGATTCCCATGGAGAGCATGTAGACGGCTGCGTTCATGTTCGTAATGGTATGGGAAGCATCGAAGGCCTCTGCGATGTCCTTGAGCCCAGGGACTATGATAGTAGATCCCATGGGACCAGCCATTCCCATAAATGCCACGAGGATGGTCAAGAGCCATTTTGTCTTGCGGGCATAATGGTAGGGGTCGTCAACCTCTGGTATCAAGGAGAGATTGGCGAGGAGACGTCGTCGCTTTCGCCGTTCGACGATAACCGCTTCAGGTACGACGGAAGCTCTTCGCGAAAGTGTCGCTGGCCGGAGATCCTTAGGCATATCTCTGTCAGGCGCTGTTGTGGTGGACGGTGTGGACGGCGGAAGTGATTCTTCGTGCTCCTTTCCTTTTCCGGCATGGTCAAAGGACTCAAAGGACTCCATATGCGACATTGGAGATGTGGGTTCGCAAGCAGGACTTGGTTCTTGCGGTGGTTTCTCCAGGCCCGCCATAGTGAAAGAAAGAGAGGAGAAGTGAAGTGAGGGGAAGAGGGTCAAATGTAGGTTTACGGTTCTCGGGGGGTATCAGTTTGAGAATGACTAGGGCTTAGATTGTATCTTGCGATGCTTTCTAGCTCTTGGGGAGTATAACAAGCGCAAGGCGCTACAAGGGTGCGTATCCGCCGGACTTTAGCCTTACGCCCAGCTTACAAATGAAGGTTGATGACGCGTGGAGCTAGGCAGAAGCGAGCGGGAATAGCAGCGCGTCTCAACGCGTTTTCTCGCAATCGCGTTGCGTGCTGAGGCTGAAATAACATTCGCATTGTGCGGTATTTCGCTGTGCAGTAAGCAGAGAAGGCTAGAACTTGAGCATGGCAGGTCATACGGTGTTTCAAGAGGTACTGCCTGTTGGCATATACGAGCGAAAATGACAGGGGTGTTTTCACAACAATGATTCCTAACAGCGACTGATTGTTAGACAGCATATAGAAGCCTGCACTACCTCCAGTCGCTCAATTTTAAGAAAGAACAACTTCTCTCTGCCTAAGGTAACCCTACTGTTTTCGCTCGTATGCGTCAGGATGCGGTAGACGAATTCATTATCTTATGGCGATCGATGACTGGAGAGGCAGTAAGCAAGTATCCGTGCCGCCTTACCCACATGGTGCATGCACCATGCAGGGGTTCGTCAAAACCACACCGAGAATGCTCAAGGCGCGTACTGAGCCTGCCAACCACCAGGTAGCTCTGTGAGCCCTGAAACAGATTAGAACCTTTAACATTCTAAGAAATAGTGTTAGAACTTACAACTGTCAATATCTTCGTCCACCTTCCTTTCTTGCGTACACTTATTCATCTCGTCCACACTTTGCAATTTTAGTCCAGTCTGGCTCGAGCAATTAGTCATGAAATGACACCCTTCCGCATCAAGTATCCTCTGCAAAGCGTCTCCTTTCCAGCCAAAGACATAGTCAGCATGGTTTGCATACCCTGTCCCATCGCCAAATGACCACACAAACGGGTTACTGCCATCTTCGGGCCAGGGGAGGTCGTTGAAAGGTTTGGTGTCCCACACGACTTCGTACATGAGCTGTCCAGTGCGAATCGGGTGTGTGGCTGGACATGGTCCACTGCTCTCGAATGTGCCGGTCTCGGGGTAGGACATGTGCGACATGTGATCGGGCGAATCGAGGTTTCTGCCATCCCAGCAGGTGGGAAAGCGGAGGGAGGTCATGATTCCCTCTTTGCATTTGCGATTCGGAAAGGCAATGAGTTCTGGGGATCGAATAGTGAAGGTGTCAAGGCAGGTGTAGGTCAGCTGGCGGTACCTGGCAGCTTCAGCTAGGGTACGGGCTTGAACGTCGCCGATGAACATCCGAAACCCCTACACATACCAGTCAGCGCGGATTGGAAGTGAGACGAGCTGTAGGCGTGCAGGAAACTGGTGACTTACAGGCTGAAAAGCTGTGACCTTCGAATTCTGAACTGGGTTGTAGATCGCATCTTGCATGTAGTATAGTGTGATACCGCCATTCGCAGTACGGAATTGATTATTACCGAGTTGAGGAACACGTTTGTAGGTGCCGTTTTGTGCATGAAAGTAGAGAACAGCGGTCCAGTACTGCTACAGCTGTAAGCCGTATGCTAGATTCCGGTCGTGGCTTTGGGAATGTCTAGGCATACATTGGAAAAGTCGTCAGCGAACTGGCAGGTTGTGCAGGTCGATTCGCCAGGCATATCCTTTTCTGCTTCCATCGTTGTGTTGAACGAGTTTCCACCTGCGGACGGTGAATGAGGAGTACATCCAATCCAGGGGAGTACGAACCAACGATCTGATGAACATGAGGTGAAGGTGCTGTTCCCGGAGTGACTAAGGGATCAAGCCTCTCGATGACCAATTGCGAGCAGTGAAACCGAACTAATGCCATGCCGGGCGTAGCAACCATCAATGCCAGGAGAGTCTTACACCACATCTTGCCTATTCAATCTTCTCCAGCATCAGCAAGCGACAAGATGGAGCGGATGTTGTTGGACACGATTGAACACAGATATATGCAAGAGTCGGGACGACGTCGCATCCACATAAAAGTACCCAGGTAGCAGTCAGACTGTTGATATCGACATCCTCTATTTCCATTGCATGGTAATTTCTAACCGTGATGTCGGGATGTTGTAAATGAGCATTATCTATGAGCATGCCTGACGTTCGTTTTTCAGCCAATCACGGTAGACTCCTATCACAATAGCGTGTATCCACGAACGTCAAGGTGATACCCATAACGTGTGGGGCAATGGATATTAGAACGTCAATTGCCGAAGCGGGGCGTTTCTTTCGCTGCGAAAATTAATGTAGTGCAAGACGTGTAGAGGATTTTTGTATTCGGACTATGATGTCGTTGTATAAACCATATCCAGGATTTCCAATTATAAACCACGCTCGACCCACAACTGTTCGAATCTCACATCTAGAAAGAAGTCAACTGTCAATCGCCTATCATGATCTTGAGAACATTTATACTACCCCTACTCTTCGCAACCCCCACCGTGATCGCCCAAAATCAGACTCGCGATGGATGTCCCAAGGACGAATACGCATGTCTCGACGTGATGAACTCCAGTCAGTGCATAGAGCAGCTAGTGATCGAGAAACTTGCACCAGCAACCCCAGAGGCCCTGGCGAAATGTGTTGAATACGAAGGAACAGTGACGAGGATACCCGGCGGAACGAAGGTAAGGCCGAACAAAGATTTCAAGTTGTCAGTCGCAAAGAGAGATAAGCTGACGTGTATTGTGTATAGCTCTGTCGGTGTCCAGGATGTCATACCGCCCAAATCAACGCTGCGATCGCCAAAACGTTCCCACCTCCATGCGCATAACGACGAGGCTCATCGACTGCATAATCTGAACTGAGTTGAGAACCTCGACACCACCAGCTCAAACTCAAGAAGAATTTGAACCAGTGCTACACCTTAGTCAACATACTCTAGTATCAAATCGAGTTATGTAACTTGAATATAAGCGCAACTGCTTTCTCCAAATAAAGGCATCAAACTGTGTAAAATCTTAACCCTCATCCAGACAAGGATACCACCTCATCACTATCCTTATGCGGATTCAATTAATCCAGCTAACGTGATTAAAAGCTCAGAGCAAAAGCCTAAATATACTCAGCTTATCTGTCCATAGTGTTGTCCCAAACGGGCTAGAAATCTAGTCCTGCCAAGACCGGCGTTAGTATATTTAAGTCTGGTATAGTTTGGACTTATGTCAGCAGAGGAAAGGAAACAGGACGCCTTATTCTACTCTAAGCTTAAGAAATAGTGATGGAAAACCCTTATTAGGGCATAAATGATAGAGTTGCGGCATGAGGTTAGAATGAAATTGGCATGGAAGAGAGGGGGCGCTGGCCTTTTTGGGCCGGGATTGCTACGTCTTACGTAGGTTGGTAGGTAGAGATGCTGGTGTAAGCATGTTAGTGGATGAGCGGTGGATATCAGTGGATTTTAGCGCGTTTGGAGTGCAGACGTGGGGAGGTTTTACCTGCCTAGTTGAGGAAGCGAGGTGTGTGTTTGGGCGGTGAGATTTATTTGGACAAAGGTTTCTTAGCGTAAGACGGGTTGAGACAGAGATGGATACACATGCATGTATATATATATATATATCCTCATCTATGTTAGCTGATCAAGTAAATTACCTTTGAACTTCCTCCATCCTCTGTCCCCAGCTCCAGACCAGATCCAAGTCTCAACTTGTTGTTTCGTCCTCCTCATCGTCTCCAATTCCGATTCATCAACATCAATAATGTACTTGTCCGGTGTCTCCCTCGTCTCCCTCCTCCTCTCCTCCGCAACCTCCATCTCTGCCCTCCCATCCCCGGCTCCTGAGACCGGCGCCCTTGGCCCCGCCCCTTTCACCACCTTTACCGCCTGGATCGATGGTATCATCGCCAACCCCAACGGCACGCACCTCACGCCAGACGAAGCTTTCGACGCCGCAACCTCCACGTTGACTCAGGGGCTCAAAAAACGCGTCTGGTGCGACACCTACCCAGATCTTTATTAACGGGCTCCTGTACGTCGTTTTCATTCCTTCTTTTATAGACTTGTGTGTTCATGTGCTAATGTGTACAAATAGGGCCGCGGCGCCGCATGGTGTCTGGAGTACCTAGCGCGTCAGCACGCCGCCGGCATCCGGTGCGGACTTCCTGCAGATGTATTCGGCAGGGATTACTGCCGGCACCAGAATGCCCTTATTACGGTGTCTAAGGCGTCGACCAAGTCGGAGAGCATTAGCTGGTGAGTTGTCTTCGATCTGGGTTGTCTTTAAGTTCTGAGTGTGGTTGATGCTGACTTTTCGTCTTGGTCATAGTGGAGATGTGGCGCGCAATGGCGGCTCCATTTTCGATTCGTGCTGGAGGGCAGACGATACCATCATGGGCCAGGAAATCAAGTATGGAAACACAAATATTGCCGTCACTATCCACGGGGCGTGAGCAAATTGTCGTAGATGTAGCCTAGGAAAGTTTCTTGGCTAGACATAATTCGTTACTCTTCTTATTTGCACTCTTTGCTTGCCTACTCTTGCATCTCCCTACAAGAGAAAATGCTTTTTACCGCTGGTCTGCAGCTGCATGGCCGGCCTGAGACGGTCCTGAATTGCACAGGAATGTGTTGCGGTATTGCCAATTGAGCGTGCTAAAGACGTATCCGGCCAGGGTCCTGAGCGAAGTGAGGATTCGTGCAGGAAGGCACTAGACCATTGAGCGCGGGCCGCATGTGCAGGATCTGTGTCGGGATTCGCCCATTAGCGAAGACATACGCGTATAGCCAGTCTTGTACGTTCTTAGTAAGTTTCTCCATTGTAACAACTATATACTATCTTACCTGCTACTCTTACTTAGCGACTCAGCCGTATTCTATCTTCCTGACTATCCTCTCTTCAACCTATAAGTATAGGTAACGACCCTTGCTAAATCTTAGATCGTTACATGAAATTTCTGTCCTATGCTGCTAGGACTGTTCTTATCAACGATTGGAGTGCGACCCATATGTACGCTGTTCTTCACGTACACCCGTAGGAACGTTCCTGGAGAGTTTCGCACCTCCACCACGTTGGCTCTTCCACTCTCTCCCTGCAATTGGTCCTTGGTCACTCACATGTAGCTTTATGACCAAGAAGCCCAACGCGAGGTATATCGAAACGACGATGAACTCCTCAACAACTGCCATAGCTACCCGTACGGCAACATTTCCATTGACGATGTTGAAGAGGTGGCTATGCAAGAATACTGCGCATGCCGAGTAGACGATTCGCACCAAAATGAAAGGAAGTGCGAAAGTGATGGCGACAGGCACTCTATTCTCATGCTTCGAGACGATAGCAATACGGGGAATCGAAATGAAGTACACGAGGACGATGCCCACGAATGCGACAATGTAAAGGGCGATTCCGGCTTTGCTAGTCCCCGCGACTTTGACGGTGCCATCGGGCTCAATCGTACCGCTTGTCCCACCAGCGATACTGAGAATGAGTCCGACGGAAATGAGCAACTGTAGCAGTCGAAAGTGCTTCACTGTGAAGAGTGGGCTTGACTTCGCATTTATGAAGTCAACGCTATGGCTTGGTAAGCTTTTGACTATGACAAGTTCCTTCGAGAACGTACAATCGACTTAGCAATCCCAGAGTTGCCAAGAGTAATGGTGAGATACCAATGGAGTCGACAATGATCTTGGCTTCGATCAAGCCATTTGACGGATTATGGCGAGATTGGAGTTGTATTATTGCACCAACGACGCGCACGATGCAAAGTATGAGCGTATAGATCCAGCCACTGCTGCGGTTGAACCCGTGTCGTGCGCAAACAAAGATAGCTAGTATCGTGGTAGGAATGTAAAAGGCAAGCTCAACAGCTGCGACGACGTCCTGCTCGTGCATCTTTAATATCTTGAGTAGGACTGAATGAGCGAATTGCGAGCAAAAAGGTTGCACAATAATGTGAAGTTGATGATAGTCAGAGATCAACCGCAATTGTCTGGTTCTTATACTCCATACTTCACCAGGCTCATGGACTACTGCGCACTTTTCGTTTCTTCAGAGGTCCGGCAATACCACTTCCATTGCTAGTGCAGCTCTACTCAGATCTGAATAGCTGCTGATTCATGCGCCGCTAGTCCAAGCTGGGCAACCAGATCGTTAGCGTTTCGCAAGGTCACCTGCGACCGGCTCACCGGCACCGCCACAGTCACTACTTACGCGTCTCGTATTGGGCGCAATATATACTACAGACGAAGAATGCTTGTGACGACCAAAACGGTACCATTCAGCGATACATCTCATCAGAGGCGCATGCATAACGCAAAACAATCCAGCAATGGTCTATCGAGGGCGGCCGTCAGCCGCTTGCTTCCCGTGTCGAGATCGACGCATCAAGGTATACCTATTTCTTGAACTTATTCATCGTTTGCTGACTTGTGCCATGGCAGTGTGACAAGAAGATCCCGGGATGCTCCCAGTGTACGCGTATGAATATTCAATGTGTGGGTTATCCGAATCTGTTAAGCCAGAAGTTTCGCGATGAGACCGAAAGTGTAATGAAAAGAGCCGAGAAGAGTTACAGGAAATCCGTCAAGTGCACAACTAGACAACAAGAGCCTATCGAGCACTATACGATCGGCGCTGCAGTTAACGTGGTTCATCCGACTACGATGACTGCAAGCGTGCCGCCCACATTATCGCTCCTCTCATCGATGGAAGATGTCGCTATCGCAAACTTCATGTCGTCCTATATTCCAGGCAGCCACTTCGACTACCTTCCATCATTGTACGGACAAGCTGCCTCTAATTCGGTACTGTCCTTGACCGTTCGAGCCACTGCTATAGCGTATTTGTCACAGGAGGTTCACCATGGGGAGATAATGCTTACTGCGCGAACTTCCTATGCGAGAGCCTTACACAAGACGAACGGTGCTATAGCACATTCCTGCACTGCTTCCAGCGATTCGACTTTGATCTCAGTCTTACTCCTGGGCTTGTTCGAATCACTTGTAAGGACTAGCGCCGGAACACCAGCGTGCTGGACAACGCATACCGAAGGTGCTTTTGCAATTATACGACTCCGAGGCTTGCAACAGCTGAAGACACCCTTGGGCCAACGACTCTTTGCTCAAGTTGCGAACATATTATGCATCAACAGCCTTCGGCAGAAATCGAGGCTTCCTAGGGGTCTTGAAGATCTCATTGAACTTGTTTTGGAGTACGATCCCAACTTCCCACCGTACCAATTGACGCGTTTGACTAGCAGGGTCGCAACTTTGGTTGCAGATATTCATATCGACAATCAGACGGTCTCCCTGGTCGTTCAGAGGATCTTGCAATTGGATGACGACTACAAACATTTTGCCATACATCTTCCATCCGACTGGCAGTGCCAACGATCAACCTTGAACGGACCCGAGAAATTGTCTCGCGGGGATGAAGTGCATTGGTATCCGAGCCATCGAGCTCTGAGGATCTGGAATTCATATCGCATGACACGCATCTTACTCAATGAGGCGGTGCATACTTTGGCAGACGAACTTGCCAGGGAATCTAAATCTCAAATTCAGCGTCAAGCAGTAGCCAACATCGAAGAAATGGCGACAGAGATTTGCGCCAGCAGTTCCTATATCTTTAGCTGTTCTAATCTTCGCGACATCATGATGGAAGCTGGTCCATTGGCAATCACTTCGGTGGCCCCGAGAGCTTTAGCTGCATCGTTACTATGGCCATTGTCGGCTGTGCGTGGCGCAAGTCTCGCAAGTAAAGGCATAAGAGCACATTGCGTAAGGATTCTTCGCTACCTAGCTATCGAAGCTCGCGTACGACTGGCTATAGAAGTTGCTTCACACGGCCCGGAATTCGATGCGATGCAGGATGGTCTACATGTCTCTTACGTCTCATAGCCCCATAGCCGTGCTCTGCGTCTTCATCGGAGTCGTCATAATCCAGTCTTGTCCTCTACCGAGCTGAGCCCTTTTATCGATACAGAACAATGGCAGTAATTGAACAGGCGCCGGCAAGATTATCCCATATTTCATTCATCTCCCACAATTAGACCATGACTACGTAATAGAAGGTCTAGCACTCTGACTCTGTCGCACACCTATTTCATGCATGCATGTTCGGGTCTGTGCAACGTCACATGTACAACAGGACCCTCAAGCTGTCACAGCAGCACAATGCGACACTACCACGAAGCCAAATCATCCGTTGATGGAATTCAGGGTCAGGA
This sequence comes from Phaeosphaeriaceae sp. SRC1lsM3a, assembly GCA_001644525.1. Lineage (NCBI taxonomy): Eukaryota > Fungi > Ascomycota > Dothideomycetes > Pleosporales > Phaeosphaeriaceae > Phaeosphaeriaceae sp. SRC1lsM3a. The sequence goes on from KV441722.1 coordinate 10,661, forward strand.
CGTACATAAGAGACTTATGTAATCGCCGAAAAGGGCAACCATTTCATTAGCGCTGTTAGTAATCCCGTCCACATGACCTTGACGCGGCGCCTCAAGCGACAGTTGAATCGAAGATCTGCGATTAATTTCGAATAGCCTCGCAAGATCCCTGCATAGTCAGATTATAGTCTGAACCAAGCATAGCTAAGCCATGATAAGCTTCCGGGTCGTTTGTACCTCACGCGTGATGCGACGAAACGGGTAGCTTATAGCAACTAGTATTGCTGCAAGTTGACGTGCTAGCTCCGTCCCTGTACCTAGATACCTCCAGGTCCAATCTTTCTGGCGTAAACCTTGTTTATATCATTTTTGATCTTTAGGATTGGAAATGTACCAGAATAGGACAGACAGAAAATTGCGCAATGCACGCGTCTGTGCTTGCACATGTTCTTGGTCGCTCTTCTTCATATATGCTTCTGCCAAATTAACCTATAAAAGCATAACAAGAACTACCCTTCTCTCATATTGCAAAATGTTTTAAGCGACTTCGAGACGCCCATCCAGGACCAACGTACCTGGGATGCTCCTTCGTCCTTCTTTGTGTGTTTCCGGCTTTGCTGCAGTTGCTATCAAGCTAAGTCATAATTGCTAACTGAGCAGAAGTGGCAACCGCGTAAATGAACAGTGAATAGCTACTTACACACAACTATGCCCCCATACGATGATGGCACGCGATCACTCACTCTGCGGTACTACGACCCGAATAATTTAGATACTCTTCCCAGTTCGCTCGCGAAACTTGAGGACTACGTTACCACATATGTTCCTTTTGACGTCCCCATGGGCTTCTCTGCCGGCGCAGTCCTAGCGGCAGCGTATTTGTTGCAAAAGAAAAGCCGATGGCAGAAACATAGCGAGGTTGGCCTTATTGGTGTGGACACGGAGATCAACGTCAGCCCTTATGCCCCCATTCGATGTGCAATCTCTCTTGCGAACGCTGAAAGTTTGAACGAAATGCGCTACGTGGGGCTGGACGAGCAACAGGCTGTAACTCAGCTACCCAGGGCATACATCTACCGAGCAGCAGACAACAAAGCCCCCACTGGGGCCAAAGACCTGAGTCACATATGCGAATCAATGACGATGCCTATAAGCAGTAACAGCGTGTTCCAAGGCTTCTGTGCAAGAGGCTAGATACGCGCTCCCGAAGTCCAACAGGTAGGGTTTCCACTAGTACATCCTCGGGCATTGATTTGTTGATCCATCATGATTTGAGTAACATCTTGCGCTGCTTCGGCAATTAGACGCAAGCGGGGAGCTGGCATCTCCACACAACGCACTGTTTGACACACCACACCGATTAAATAGCAGTCGGCACGAACCCATGGTTCCTCGCTTCAAAATGTTCCCGTATTCGATCATGCAAAGACCGGGCCGAGCAGCAATCCTGCGTCAATCAAAAGGGAAATCCCATGAATGAAAACAGAAGATGGACCGCATAGAAATTGGATGGCGGAGGCAACCTCATCCGGTGCCATAGGACGCTGGGCCGGAATGATCTTTTGAACAACGTCTGGGATAGGCGGAACTCGTCTACACTCCTCTTCGAACATGGGTGTCTTCACCCAGACTGGGCTAACTTGGTTGACACGGATGCCAAAGCTCTTGAGATCCATAGCTGCATAGAAAAGAAGAACGACAAGTCAGCACACCTTTCCGATTGGAGGACTCCAACATACATACCGCAAGCTCGAGTGATGCCAAGCAGGGCATGTTTTGAAGCACAATACGGGAGCTTCGCCGGAACAACGCCGTGAGATGCAGCAGATGCGACGTTGACAATCGAGCCACGCCCCAAGTCTCGAGTCCCGTGGCGAGGCAATGTGACGATTTTCGGTTCCTGCTCTTTCATCAACCTGGCCACCGCCCGGCTCACAAGAAAGGCACCTTTGGCGTTGATGTCCATCACTCTATCGTAGTCGTCCTCGCTGGTCTCGGTGACAGGAACGTACTGCGCAACGTCGACCTAGCAACGAATTGGCGCCTCAGCACACTTTCAAACAATAAGGGAGTAGGAAACGTTTTTACTAACCCCGGCGGCGTTGATGCAGTAGTCAATCCTGCCGAATTCTTTTGCGGCCAAATCAACCATCTTCTGTATTGATTCCGAGCTGCGCACGTCGACTTCTATGCTCAAGGCTCTATAACCCTGGTTCGTAGCCAGCTTCTTGCTCTCTTCAGCGGCTTGGGCGGCGGCATCAGCGCTCACATCCGCGAAGAGAACACCAGCAGCGCCAGCTTCGGCGAATGTGAAGCCTGTTTCTTTCCCGATTCCTCCAGTACCCTAACGTGGAGGGAAGGCTTCCATTAGCGAAGCGTTAAAGTAGATGAATGAGTGAAACGTACCCCGGTAATGACGGCGAAACCATCCACACGGAATTTCGCCATGCTGGTGTCGAAATGAGCTGAAGAAGGGCGTGCTGAGGTTGCGATCCTATTCAATAGAAACTTGCGCGCCTGAATCTAAGAGCTGTAGGTTCGTCTCCCATTGGCATGCGCAGGTGACGATGACAAGTGGCGATATTTAGGTTCGACGAAGCTGCGCTTGAGGCTAGGAGTGCTTTTGCTTATGCCTACAAGGGGAGTGGAATATGCATGGATGTCTCCGCCACCAACTGGCCGCACGCCCGTTTCAGTCTGTCCCATGCATCGGGTTCACCCGTCTCACCCTCCTTCTTATAGGTGTAATTACACAAGCAACACGCCATCGGTGACATTCCCAGCGCTTATCCTGCGAGGTTTTCCTCCCATCTACCTGGCAAATGGCAACGTTCGTCCCTGTGAAATGCTAATCCTATCTTACATGGTTGCCGCACATTACCGTCAGTGTCAGACGTGGGAGTTCCGCCTTTTGCTCTTCCATTGTTGTTGTTGTTGTTCATCATTAAAAATCGATCGACTTTCGCGGTTTTTCACCCTGACCTTTTGTTCGCTTGGGTCGTTTTGCAACCTGCACAATTAGCCGCCGGTGATGGCACCCTTTCTGCTAAGCGTATTGCTTCAAGCGAGGGCCATCACAGCAATGAGAACCGTGCGCCCCCTATTCGGCCTTCCTTATAATGGTGACAGTAGTAGTAGTAGTCGTTGCTATCGTGGTTCGATTCTGGTCACGAGTTTTGGCTGCATCTGAGAAGAGGCTGCCCTCACGGTAATGGTGAAACGCTTTGTTGGCTCTGGCCGCCTTAGCAGTCCAGCTCTCAATACAAGCCTTTTATAAAACAACGGGAACTCCGGGATACAAATCGCAAGGAAGATAGAAAACTCGGATTGCAAGACATGGCAAATCGCGTACGCGGGTTCAGTCTCGTCGACCAGCGTCGCTGACATGAAGGTAGCATTTCAGTTTCGGACTGTGCTAAGAGAATCCGTGCCAATTAACAAGGTCCTCCATGTTCGAAGTGATGCCAGGCTTACTGCCCTCCAGCTTGTGCGATAATCCCGCCCAAAGACGGATTTGCGTCAGTAATCTACCGCGCTTGTCACAAGAGGAGCGACGGCTGCGACCTTACAGTTCGACATATACTGCCCCCGACTCTCTGGCCCACACTTGCGGCATATACGAGTGTGCGATCACCTTGTTCAGTGGTGCGCGCAATGATTGGATTCAAAACGGCCTGCGCCACTTTCATAGCAGAGCTAGTATTCCTGGTAAGAGCACTGCATATGGTTGGTTGGTTGTACATGTATTTGTCACCTTCGTGGACTTACAACTTGCAGTACCCTGGATTTACAAGATTGATGGTCACTGGAATGTGGGAAACCGGCTTACAATCTGCCCACGCGCGGATCACGAGCACTGCTACCATCTTCAATACAAAGTATCGCTCATGCATGTTCTTTATATGTTCATTCAGCTTGTCCATCAGGGAGATCCTTCTCTTTGAACTGCGTAACGAAATGCACATCGGACGTAATGATTGTCAGAGTCGGCCTGACTTAAAACTTGGCGGACGTTTCTTTGAGCTTTGGCAAAAGAGCCAGCGCAAGTAAGAAGGTGCTTACAACATCAACAGTGATGGTCGACTCGTCCTTCTCGAAGGTCTTGAACTTGCCGCTGAAATGCCTGCTTCAAGTATCGCCATGTCGAGTCGCTCGAGTTCCTTCTCGGCACGAGCGTGGCAGTCAGGCACTGACATGTACGACGACATGTCCATTTGCCATACCTTCACTACGTTCTTGTCGCCCGTCGTCTTTTCAATATCCTTGATCGCAATTTGCACTTTTTGGGGTGATCGAACCGCCAATATGACCTTGGTGGCGCCCAGGCGTGTGAAGTGTCGCGCAGCCTCGAAGCCAAGGCCAATATTCGAGCCGGTCACAATGACAGTTCTGCCAGTGTAAGATTCTTTAGGCTTGCGAAGGGAGGTAATGAGCTGCAAAAAGAGGATTCCAGCAGACATCGGAGTAATGGTGATGATGGCTTACGTGGACTACCAAAATGTAGGCTTGTCACCGTTTGTGGGGCTGGGACAATCTTGTAAAGACCTCTGGGACTGTCTCTACGTAGCTATCAGCATCACTGTTTTAAATGAATCGTCTCAAAAACAATGTTTCGTTTGCGGAACGACCGTTCCTGCCAGCATTGCTCGTCCGCTTACGGTCTTAAGTATTACAGCTGCCGTCAGTCAAGGGATCTCCACACCGTCAGCCTGCCTCTACTCAATGCGGACAATGCTGTGGACGTCTCCTACGGACGTGCTTCGACGGCATTTGAAGCGCTTGACATCTAGTGTCCAAAGTACCGATAAAAAGATACCGGGAATAAGCTCAGCTAAAGTGTAGGAAATATCGGCGTTCGTCATGCGCTGATGGTGCGCATGAGTTCGTTGATGCGGGCGGTGCTCCTTGGCGCTGTGTGACGGCTCCGTGTGGTCCGCAATTCACTTCTACAAGGCGTAGCTGTCTTCCTCGCTTCACCAAGCCCACCGATGTTGTTACCTCTCATTGCGAAAATGTTATCTCAAGCCACCAAGTTCAGGAGAGATTCGCCGCCGAAAGCAGCGGCATGTTGACTGCGGTAAATGGTGACGTCAGATGTTTCTACAATCCTTCTGCTCTCAATCATGGCCATCATCAAACAGGCAGCTACATGTCGTACTCTACTGATGATTTTCGCTACTCTCGAGCCGCAGGTAATATACAGAGGATACGCGAGCAAATAGCGAGGTTTCGAGGTGCGAGACGTCCTGTTACCGGTATCGATGTGGATAAGATACTGGAGGATATCTGGGACTGAGAAACTTCATATGCTGAACACGAACGAGAAGTAGTTTGAGCTGGTCAAGACATGAGTCTCCGTTCAGTCGTCAATTATAAGCTTCCTCGCGCTCGATACAGCAATGCATCGACGTACCTGCCATTCTTGCAGCCTTCCTCCCAGTCCAAAAGGTTGATCTTCGACAGAAGATTTGGCGACCTATATGGATTAGTCCTTAACGGGCAAAACCGAGCCTCGCGGTAACTGCAATACTACAAAGCCATAGCTTTGCCTACAGTCCTTCCCGAAATGATACATCCTGAACCGCTTTAGGCTCTGTCATTTCATATTTGTGCCTTCTATCTCACTCGGCTTAGCACAATAGTCTTTCGCGTTCAACTTCACGTACGAGGGTGGTCTCTTGTGTAAGACAGGGTCGCTGTCACCAACGAAGACGGTGCCGATGTCGAAGACGGTTGCACAGGTACGGTTGAACGCGCGAGGCGATACCGGTAGGTCCTTTTGGTTAGAAGTATTGGGAGCTGCTTACAGTTTTGCTGACATACGCTAGCAGCTAAGTCGCATTTATATGCTTATGTACCCCGCGTAGTCTCCATCTCAAGCCTATCTTCACCTTCGCACAACACACAACATTAAGTACGTCAAGCTTGAAGGAAGTACAATGCGTGCACGCACATTCGCAACAGGCATTGCAGGTGTACTCCTGCTCGTGGTCTTCATCTTCCAACGTCGGCGTCATCGCAATGCTGAGGTACGTCAGCGTGGCTGCAGTCCCGCTGCCCAAATGCAGTTTAAAGAGCCATTCTTCGGCCTCGATTCCAAAGCGGGCATGTACACCAACGTCCCGTTCATGTACAAGAACCACAAACGCTATGGTTTGACGGTCGAAATCCGGCCTTGGCTAGCACCGGCTACTTTTGCCACGATCGCACCTGAGAACATTCGCGCGATCAACACAGATAAAAACTGGGGTGTTGAAAGCATGAGACTGAAGAGCATGGAGCCTTTCGCTGGTCGAGGTTTTTTGAATACCGATGGGACTACCTGGCAGAATTCACGAAAACTGCTAAAACCTACCTTCGCAAAAGGTAATCTGCAGGATTTGCAGTTTCTGTCACAGCAAGTGGACAGCATGTTTGCTGAGTTGCCTGCAGACGGCCAGACTGTCGACCTGCAGCCCCATTTTTTCACCATAGTACGTACGATCCAATATCTTGTGGCTGGACTGACTCGAACCCCGCAGTTTCTCAACACATCGATAAAGTTCTTATTGGCAGTAGATCCCACAAAGAAAATGGCTGGCGCACCACAAACCTCCAAAGACTTCATCGCGTACTTCCACGATGCACTGAACCTCACCATGTTTCGCGCCATGCTTGGGCCGTTGTGGTTCCTGTTTCCCCAGATGAGGTATAAGAAAGTCTGCAGAGCCAACCATGATTACATTGACTATGCTATCGACCTTGCACTGCGGAAAGATGCGGAAGCCAACGATCTGTCCGACAGCGCACCAGTGGACAACAAGCATTTAAGTCTCATCGGAGGCGTTACGGCGCAGACTGAAGATCGATACATAATCAGAAGTCAGATAATACAGGGTATGATGGCATCTCAGGAGACAACGTCTTCGCTACTTGGAAATGCGTGCTTCCTGTTATCCCGTCACCCTTCGCATTGGCAGGATATTCGAGCAGCAGCGCAGTATGCAAACCTCGACTTCGACACGTTGCTCAACCTCGAGGTTGTACAGAATGTCCTGCGCGAAACACTTCGTTTGTACCCGATTTTCCATGTTATGGGACGGGTCGCGAATCAGGATTCGATCTTGCCTGTTGGCGGCGGGCCGCACCAGACGGAGCCGGTGTTTGTTCCAAAGGGGTCTGCCTGTGCTATGAATTATTATGCTCTACACCGAAATCCCGCCGTTTACGGTGACGACGTCGAGACGTTCAGACCGGAAAGATGGAAGACGATACAACCGACACGTTGGGAATTCATGGGCTTTGGGGGTGGGAACAGAGAGTGTCTGGGAAAGCAGAAGGTGTTGGTCGAGGCGGCATACGTACTTCTGAGGCTGGCTCAGCGTTTTGAAGTGCTCGAGAGCCGGGACAAGTCAGATTGGGTTGGTGAGAATAAGCTGACATGCAAAAGCAAGAATGGTTGCAAAGTCGCTCTTTATCGCAATTAGCCAACGGAAGCTATGTAGACCGCAAAAGCTTCCACGAGCACACGACTCCTCATGTAAAAATAAGCTGGCTCAAGATCACTCAAGCCACTCCAAAATCTTCTGCGCAATATCGATGTTATTCTTTTCCATGAAAAACATATGCCCATTGCCGTGAATGCCCTCTTCCGACAAGTCAAGAAAATCAACTTGTACACCAGCTTGTCTGAGATAGTTGACCGTACAGTAGTCATATGGTGCATGGAAACTTGCTTCTCCAGTCACTACCAGCGCTGGAATATGCCCAAGGTTTTTCAGCTGTTTTGCCGGAGATTTCTGCAAGACGCATTCGTAATGATCTGCACTATTTGCTGGAACTAGCTCAAGCTCAAGCAAGCTCGCATTGATGCCAGCTGATGGATTGTACGCGACCTCCTGAAACGTGACTCCCCACGTTCTATCCCCACCCAAACTTGGTCCCTGCGCTTTGATGGGAGGGCCATTGGGTTCGAGGGCAACGATGCTCTTGACACGATCAGGACGGGCATCTCCAAGACGCCAGCCGTAGGTGCCGGACTGACTGTGCGTAAAGACATGTGCCGCACCGATGCTGTCGAGAAGTGCGGAATATGCTTTGGTGTTCCATTCCTCGGAGAGAATGAAGTTAGGTATGAACTGCACTTGCGAAGAGTAGAAGGCCTCGAAAGTCGGGTCACCGATCATGCCTGTGCCTGGCCATTGAGTGTGTAATTTAGCCTTTGGCCACTTGCTATGCCTGGATGTTGCAGTGAAGAGATCTTCGATGTCTGGTGCAGATGACAAGATCATATTACCGATAGAAGGATGCCATGGAGAGCGACCACGAAAGACCTGGTCACTCAAGTAGACAACATATCCTTCATCGAGAAAGAATGATGCCCATCCCCGCCTGCCATCCGGTGTGTCGAGAAAGTTGGTACCTGTTTGTCCTGCACCTGCGATGAACACAAGCGGATGCTGCTTGCTGACAGTGGGAGGGGTGAGTCTTTCGACGTATATCTGGCCGACTTTGACTTGTGAAGTTATGTTCCCATCCTAAAATGTAAGCTTGGGATATACGAATGAACAATGTCGCTTACTGTTACATTGATGTACTCGCCACCCACATAGAAATAGTCTCGCGGGGGCGGCGATGATGGTTTCTCATATTGGGCCAAGCATGCCATTGGTTGCAATGCCCAAAATAGGCTTTGCTTGAACCACATTTTCATAGCGTCTGGTGGCTAGGATTGATGGTTGTGTAGACCTTTTGGTTGTTTAGCAAAGTGGGGGAATCAATAAGTCAAGGTTGTATTTATCCATTGGATGCAGCAGGGTGTGAGTCCCCGCATAGGACATGACTAAGCCCCTGATCAATTCCGTGCGATTTCGACCATCAATGCAAATGTTCAATAAGTTGAGGGTAGTAAGCCGATTGCCCCACCATCTGTGAGTAATACATCGCCGTTGACGTATCCACCTGCACGACTTGCCAGGAACAGCACTGCGCCAGCCATATCTTCTAGTTCGCCCGTTCTTCCCGCAGGAATGAAAGCTTTAGGAAGTCTTCCATTTTCATAGCTTTCCATGAGCCACGGGGACATCTCGCTGGGATACACTGCACACACAGTATCAGTCACATTTCTTTTGGAGGCAACGACGGGACATCTATCAACTACTGGTTGACACAGGGAACAGAACTACTGAAACTTGCACTTACATCCAGGAGCAATGGCATTCGCGCGAATTCCATATGGTGCCATACTCGTTGCAAATTGTTTCACTAGGTGTACGGCCGCAGCTTTGGAGCTATTGTATATGAAGCCTGCCAAGGGCATGCGGTTATACGCCCCCACGCTAGTCACAGCGAGGAATTGGCTCTTCTGTCCCACATTACCAGCCTTATTGCCTTGGTCCAGCAGATCAAGGAAGGCTACCATGGTTGTAAATACGGCGGTCGTATTGATGGCAAAGGTTTGATTGCATTCGCTCACATCCCAGGCTTGTATGAAGTCTCGGAATTGCTCGAAAGACGGGTTCTGGGGAAGATCGTATAGCGTAGGTCCATTGATTCCAGCATTGGCGATGACTAGATTAACGTAGCCTGACTGTTCCTTGACATGCTGGGCTGCTGCTTTGAGGTCCGACTTTGATGTCACATCTGTTACGATAGGATACAATTTTCCATGCTTCTTAGCAAAGCGTCAGCAGTGCAAGGGCGACTCTCTTTCCATAAAACATACGGCGGTACCAGCAGCTTTCTCCAATACGTCTTGTCGTCTTCCTAGAATGTATACGATCGCTCCATTGCTTTCGAGAGCTTGAGCGAGCATCAGGCCGATACCTACTGGTCGATCAGTCTTGTTACTTGTAGTCAAGCATGCAGTGTATGTACCTGTACCTCCACCGGTGATAACTGTAACGAGACCCGTTACGGAAAACAGCGCCGCTGGATCCGTACTCGACATGATGTTCAAGCTTTCGAGTCTAATAGTTGGAGCTTTGTATCGGTCGACCGTCAGAACTTTGGGATTCTGCTACCTCTTAAGTAGAAGACATTGACTGCTTTACCTACATTTGCTGACTGCAAATCATCTGGGCAGCCTTCTTGGCGCGCATGTCACCATATCAATACGTCCTGCAGCAGCACATCCGGCTTCGCGATTATCTGCTCTCATCGTACCGATTGTAGGTAGTTGAGTGCAGCATCGGTACTCATCTCGGAGTTAGGACCAATTGAGGCAAGGGGACTGGGAGTGCGGGGCATGCCAAGCGCTTACTACCTCTCTACCTGTCAGCATACATGCGATACTTATTGAGCCTTGCTCAATTTCTCCACTCACCTTTCAATCTAATATGCGACTTTGTTCCTAGTGAGGCGAACTCTTGGCCGTTTCGTGAGCTTGTTTCGTCACATCTAATGCACGCGGTGCCTCCATCGATCCACGTCAGCAGCCTTGGCAGGACATATGCAGTCGATGTGGATTGAGCAACCACCGTCCTAGCCTTGCTTGCATTTCGGGTCTGCTACTTCCTCGCAGCGAAGAAACTCGACGGTTCACGTCATCCAAGGATTCTGGTTCAACATGGAAAATCTACCCGTGGAGATCCTACAACCGATCTTTTTCCTAGCAGACCACAACATAGCCCTTCTGCAAGCCTCACACCAGATTGCGGCAAAACTTTCGAGCGAATATGTCTACAAACCAGCTTGTCGCTACTACCTTACCGGTGTTCTGGAGGACCGAGCCGCGCAAACAGCTGCCCAAACAGTCATCTTTGCCAGCAAATGGATGACATGGTCGTTCTTCAAAAAGTGGATTTCAGATTTCTATGGGCCTATTGGGTGCTTGTGCGGAATGACAATCCAAGGTGGTTGCTTTGATCCACAATGGCCACCTGACTTTGAGCACGCCACAAGGATGGTCTTCTCGAGAAGTCATCTACCAAGAATCGCCTTCATCAAAGCACGGATTCCGAAAAAGCTACTATGCGGACCGTGGTCCTCAAGCAAAGTACAATTTCTCGAGTTCCTGCTGTGGATGACGAGCATGACCGTTGACTGGCACGACCCCGAGACGCGACAAGTTGCCATCGACGGCAGGATGCAAGCTTTTCGCGACGGCAACCTTGAAGCAGTTGAGCTTTTCAACCACAATCGCCGACTTGGGCGAAATGCCACATTGTCCCATGTTCGATATGCTGTGCTTAAAGGCGGCTGCAATCGCTCCATCGTGTACGATACCATGCTTGCTGCCAGCACCTGGGGTAATGCTACGTCATGGGAGTGTTCAGAGCTAGACAATTGGTGTGAGAGCCAAATTTCTTCGGGTGATCCGAAGGGACGATGGTTGAAGACCAAACTGGAAGAGCTACGAGTTACGAGCCATCCTGGCAAGGAATATCAGGGCTCGGACATAGGATATAAGCGGATGCCCGGCGGAGAGCTAAACAGCGAAATTGGGAACTATGATGGCGGGGTCGATGATCAGCTGATCATAAACCAACTGAAGTGGAACCAGGTCAGTTATTTCCATTTCCTCTCAACATTCTGCCGCACTATCACCTCTGTAATTCCCCTGTCACTTTCATACATCCTCTACTTCCGTTATTCTACGCCCGTCCCATGGTATCGACAACTCTGGATTGGTCACTTGACTTCCCTGTTCAAGTGCGCAATGAAGCCCTCAATCACTGCGTGAGTTGCCTTATGTGCCATATGCATAGTCTAGGCGCTATTCGAGCGAGGTTGGCATCGTAGACAACTCATCTCCATGCTCCCCAACCACGGCATTTTGGCCATCATTGCTCTGCACGATCCCTTCGCTCTCCCGTAACATACATGAGGTTGCCCAAGCTGAGAGTGAAAGGCCATACTTCAGCGAGGATGGCTCATGATATGGCCAAATCCAGCTGAGCACCAACGTGTCGTACATCACATCCATTGGCCGGAATTGATGCGTCAGGAGGGTCCGCGCATGTACTGTGGCCCAAGTCGTCCCCGGAAACTGAGAGGATGTCGGACCAACGGCACAGCAATGTCGAGCGGCTGCCTCTGGTTAGCTCCCCCGACTGCGGGATAGAGGGATTTGACATCGAGAGATAAATTCTAGGAACATCAGAATTGAACATGATGCGCGCCCGCGTATAAGCTGTCTACTACGTTTTGGGGGAAGTGGCGTGCCGCATACGGCATTCATATCACTACTTGTGCTTGGGAACTTTGTACTCAGCTGCAGCGTAACATACCAGGATTGTCACTGGATCCGTGACCCCAAAAGAACATGGAGCTGGCAATCCTGTCCATCATCCCGGTTTACAAGAATCATGGGATGACCATCTGGGTCAGCAGCTCTGTCAACAACAAAATCCCGTCACCAAGCCAGAACTAGGCCCTCTGGAAGCAATGTACGAGTTTACTGGCCGGTCAGCCTCAATCAGGATTATTTTATTCAATCCTCGTTGTCTCTTATTTCGCCCGCGATAGAACGATACGGCGCATCAAGGCTGACCAGTTGAAACAAGGACTTGAATCTGGTGACACCTGGCTGGCACCCTTATAGACAGGGACAGCGACAAGCGGAGGCTGAACTAGCTCTCTTGAAGGGCAGAGATGTGCCTATTTCGGCCTTTCACAGATTACGCGATGGTTGTCATCAAACAGTCTGGTGGGACCTCCAAGTTCCAGTGTCTCGGGACGACATAAGTTTTCCGAAAAACGCCGTAGGAAATTGGCTTCCAGTTCGGATATCAAAGGAGGATATGGCTAGTCGCATGCGCTTTCTTTCCATGAACCGTGGCCACATTGTGGAACTCCGTGCACGCCTAGAAGCTTTACGACACCGTCGACGCTTTCTAGGAGCTTGAATGTTTCCTCTACCTCCCCAATGTGCGGCCTCTACCGATTTCCACTCATAGCGATGATCGAGCTATGTCCAAAACTAACTTGATTAGGATATTCGCCAATTCGGTTGGTTTTTCCAGGTCTTCATGGAGCAGAAGCAGGGGCATCATGGCGTTACGAGAGAGGATCTTCGCAACTTCTGGACCTACTGCCACGGTGCTCACCACGCCATTCGAGGAAGATATCACGGGAGAACTTTTCAGCCACCTACCACGATGTGGCTTGACATGTGGATACCAACATCAAAGTGTCAGGGTGTAGGGGGGTGTACTTGTCTGGAGGAGGAAGAATCATGATCTAATATTATATGAATATCTCCGCTGCATGTTGGAGGTCTACAGCTTGCTCTTGTCTTCGCGGCCAAGATAGCCAGCAATAGGTCGAATCTTGACAGCTTCATTTGCAGGGCTGGCCACGCTCTTCCCTGCACCACTTTCGAATGACTCGTAGCTCCTCCATTCATCTAGGATCATCTCTGTTCGCACACTATCCGTTTCCTTATCCTCAACGACGGCTACAAGATTGAGTCCCCTGGCGCCCTCAACGGCGCCTCTCCATTCATCGGCGCTGGAGGATGTGCTGTTCAATAAAACAATCACTGGGTTCGACGATACAGATAATGGTGCTCCAATACTCTTCTTGTGCTTGACTGGGCAGTTGTGGACTTCGGGTGGTGAAGCAAGTACATCTCCTGTGGTGAAAAGTTGAATGAGATCCTGCACTGGCTTGGTTGCCAAATGCGCGTCGCTTGCGGCCTGATTCGCGTATCTAGTAGAGATTAGTCTCGATCCGCTTCGCAAACCTCGGCAACGTACTCTTCAATCATGTAAATCTCTGTTCCTAGGCTATCGTCGATTGGCAATGTGCAGACATACTGCAATACCTCAGGCTCGTGGGGTTGAGTGTATGCAATGATCTTTCGGAACGCTTCGATAGCCTTTTCACGTGCTTGGCTGTCCTTGCAGACCAGACGAGCTGTTGTAAGAATTCCAGTCATTTCGAGAGTCTGTTTGATGGTTGTTCAAAATCTGATTGAAGCTGTATGCTTGCGATATTTTCGTTGTGCAAAATGCTGAGTTCGCTGCGAAGTTTCCCCGCAAGATCGGAAACGTTCATCATTCCGAAAGTGAGGCTCGGAACAAGGTATCCGCACCTCGAGCACAACACTTACCCGCCACGCTCGAAACGATCATGGCTCGTCTCGCTGGAATTCTAGATCATGCAGCGCAGGCATGGAAATCCAGAGCCAGATCAATACCTGCATGAACACTGCGCGCATTCACGTGACATCGCGGTCATGACATCACCACCCGAACGCGCTTTTGGAGGCGAACTTCACGCTCGAAGGCATCGCAGCGTCAACCCCCAATGTCCGGATTACGATGCTTCAACTTTCTCCGCCCAGTCTTAATTACACGCTGCTCTACGATTTCATCGTCTAACCGCGCGCTACACCACTCCCGACTTCCGTTCAACTTCTTCTCCCTATTCAGCATGGCGTCCGCCGCTTCAACAAGTACCGTTCCCTTTCCCGCGACGCCTTACACACCAACGTATGACAGTTGGCCGTACGAGGAGTCCGACTTCGTGCGCTACGATGAGAATGATGATGGCGTGTTTTATCGGCAGCCGCGGCTCGTCACGCACATCGATGACGCCAGTATCGCAAGATTAACAGAATACTACGGCACCGTGCTGCCAAGTACCGGCCGGATCATGGACATGTGCACGAGCTGGAAGAGCTTCTATCCGTTGGCGGTCAAAGAGGCGGTCCAGCGTGGCGATGTTGAAGTCTACGGGGTAGGATTGAATGCTGAAGAGATGAAGCTGAACGGCGCATTGAAGGAATGGCGAGTGCATGATCTGAACAAGGCGCCGCACGATGTAAGAGCTGGGTGGAAGGGAAGCGAGAAGATGAAATTTGATGCGGTGACGTGCGTGGTGAGCATAGACTACCTCAATAAGCCGCTTGAGATATGTCGCAATCTGCTGGATGCGACAAACGAGGGTGGGACGGTGCATCTGGTGATCAGCAATCGTTGTTTTCCGAACAAGGTCGTGAGGAGGTGGATGATGCTGTCTGAGCAGGCGAGGTTAGAGCTGGTTGGTGGTAAGCCCCGTTGCACGCTCAATTGGAGAGGACACGATTGACCTTCTGATAGACTATTTGCATTTTGCTGGATGGAAAGAGTTTGAGATCGTGGATCTCTGCGCACGAGATGAGAGCGGTATGCGCGTTACAGACGACCATGGTACAGTATTGATCCGCTCGCCACATCTGCCAGATCACCTCGATCCGCTCTGGGTTGTGCGAGGGACGAAGCGAGCCGAATCTTAAAAGAAAAATTGCAACAAGAATATGAAAGGCATCAACATGCAACCCCATTGGCCCGAGACAGCATGCTGAGCTCCAAATGTCAAGCCAGTACCTTTTCGAATAAGACAAACCACCACACAACACCGCACTAAAAGCCCAGAATCATCCTCCACATCCATGACTCCAACCTCTCAACAGACTCCATGTCGATATCCTCCCGCAGCTCACACTTCACCTCCCAAACCTCCTCTTCCGTCTTCTTGATCACCTGCCGAAGCTGGTCCACATCTTGCTCCACATCAACCACCGCCTCCTCCATCTTGACCACCTTTCGCCTCCTATCCCCAATAACAGCCTGCTCGAAGCCACCTAGCACCACGCTGCCCAAAATGATCTCTCTCCCATCTCCAACATAATTGAGCCAGACATTCTCAGGCGAAACAATGCCATAGTAAATTCCCACGCGGCCAAGATGACACAACGCCTTGAACACACTCCACCTAATATCGTGAATATGTCGTGGCTGTAGATATCCGTACTCCACGAAGTCGAGGAGATTAGATTTGTACCGGCTGTACGCTATACCTGTTACCCGGCCCCAAATGTCAACTTCGACACCTTTGTATTCCGCAAGGTACGGCGAGGGCATGATTCTGATGCGCTCGCAGATGGCGATCTCATTGCGCAAACGCGATGCGACGGCGGCGCTGTGGATTGAGAATTCGCGGCGCTGGAGAATGCGCGGGCGCTTTACCTCTACTTTTCTCTGGAGGATGGAGTATGGGCTGGGCTCGTAGCGTGTCCAGCGGCCGTTTCCTTCTGCGAATTTGGGATACAGATATATATCGCTTACTGGCAGAATAGGCTGGTTGCCTACGCAAAAGTCCGTGACGTTGATGCCAGCTTGCAGATATTGCTCCAGCCAGGTCTTCACGTCGGCTTGGAGCATGCCGTGGAAGAGATTACCTGTCTCGGCGTCGACGAGCAGGAAGGCGGTGCATGGCTTATTTGGCCATGACTCTAGCGACACGATGTTCATCAGCCTCGATTGGGGCGGTATAGGCGAGGTTTGTATTGCGTTTGTTGGAGGATGTTGCGACGTCGAGGGGTGTTGTGGCATAGAGTGAAAGCCGGGAGGTGGGCGCATTGGGGTTGCATTCGGTGGTGAAGACGAAGAAGAGGAGGAGGACGGCTGGTCGTACAGGGCTGCGTCGTCCAGGTTCCTGTGGCGCTGAAGGTAATCTGTTAGGAAAATTCGATGCATGTTGAAGATTATGTTTGGTGAAGAAAGCATTGGGGGTGAATATAAGACAAGCTGGCAGCTGAAGAGGATGTCGAGAAAGAAAGTCACAGGAGGGCTATATCTTCCATATGTAGAAATCATACCAAACGAACAACAGAGTCAGAGGTCCTTCCATGGTATGAGCTGTGTACTATGCTGCGCCAGCTGTGGTTAAGGTGAAGATAAAATTCACGAAATAGTCACCCACGGTAACTCCAACATCCTTCTTTTTGGGAGTTTACGCTCGAAGACACGTATGTATTCTCCATGCTCTTTCGAAACTGTTTGAAATTCTACGCGCTTCAATACTATGTTTAGGTGGATGATCGGAAAGTCGAGAATACGCCCTCACAAAAACTCATATCGAAGTAGTGTGCAAAAACACCCACCACGAACCGAAAAAGAACAGGCGCGAAAATGCACCAAAAGCTTTTCCAAGATCCAATCAGTTGGCCATGCTAACTTCAACTACAAAAGCGTCGCATTCAACCACATCGAAAAACAAGCGTATGCTCCACCCGTCGCCCACAAAGAAAAGAATACCTACAGCTCGAAAAAACCAAATCAAGTAGAAGAGACGTGCAATTTGACATTGTGTCTAGTTCTTAGGCATCGCAATGACCGTTTGGAAAGCTGTCGCATGTGTAACAAGACATATAAAGGGATCTCCATTTTATCATATTGCGTCCGAACCGGCTAGGAACACACGGACGAAAGACTTCAGGCGCTGATCAGTGGCAGGTTCGCAAAGCATATGTGACTCTTGTTCCGACATGCTGTATTGCAATACGCTAGCTTCCTGAGCCTCCGTTATCTACGGTTCCTGTACGCCACGTTCGCCGATGTGAACTATGCGCCAAAGTTCTTAAAGCTAAAATACTCCCCTTGAACCACGGTACGGTGTCTCCCACCGTCACCCTCATCTCCCAAGCTTTCCACCCTTCAAGTCACCCCACTTATTCCTCAACCATCTCCCTCAACGCCGTTGCACTCTCCTCCAATTTCCTTTCCTCCTCCTCACTAAGCGGACACGGCACTGTACTCACTATCCCCTTCCGTCCCAACACAGCAGGCAAACTCAGACACACGCCCAACTTCTCCTGCCAATGGCTCACCGGGCGAATATTCTTTTCATCAAACAAGATCGACTTGCAGATACTCGCCGCCACCGCACCAATTCCGAAATTCGTCACGCCCTTATTTTCAATAATGGTTGTGGCTTTATTTTTCGTGTCCTCTGCTATAGCGTCTTTGTCGAGCTTGAGGTGGGGGAAATGGGATATAGGCACCCCGCCGATGGACGCGAGCGACCATGCGACGAATTGGCTCTCGCCGTGTTCGCCGAGCACGTATGCTTCGATAGAGGAGGCAGCAATGGAGGCTTTGGAGGCGAGGATGCCGCGCAGGCGGGCGCTGTCGAGGAATGTGCCGGAGCCAATGACTTGATTCTTAGGCAGTTCTGCATACTTTTGCGCGAAGAAGGTGAGTGCGTCGACAGGGTTGGCGACGAGGAGGAGGATGGCGTCGCTGCGGAGAGGCTTCATGTCGTCGATGGCAGAGGACAAGATGGCCTTGTTGCGACCGATGAGGTCGGCGCGCGAGTCGCCCTTTTTTTGCGCTGCGCCGGCGGTCATGACAATGATGTCGCATTGCCCTGCTTCCTTGTGTGTCCCAGCGCGTACACGGGTGCTTGTGTTGCCGTGGAACGTGGCGTCGGAGAGGTCTTGGATTTGGGCGTCGCGGACTTCCTCTTTGGGATCGACCATGAGGATATCGCCGGCGACGGGGTTCATGATGAGGGAGTAGGCGATTGTTGCACCGACATCACCGGCGCCGACAATGGCAATTTGCGACGTGAGCTTAGGGTTGGTCGACATGGTAGGCCGATTGTGGTGGTGTTAATGTGGTGGAGGATGGGATGTACGATACTGGACCATAGAAAACACTCGAATACTCCTTCTATTTCTTCTGTAAATATTGAAAGACGTCATCATGATGGCGCTAATGCACAGTAGTCCCAATACAGCCCTTGGATGCAATCGCTTGTGAAGTCGAAGAGCGCCATGCAATGCCCAGTCCTGTGCGCCGTGTCGTATATCATTATGTGTCGTTCTGTATTCGTCTGTGTCCATCCTCCCGTGGCTCGTCAATGCCTTTGCCATCATCGCATTCAATCCGTATCATCAACAGAAGTGGATGTACGTTAAATGAATCGAGCGGACCAACGTCGCGGTTGTGAACGAGGTCGGGGCGGCCGTCGCGGCGCCTGTGTCTGTTCAGTGGTGCGCTGGACACGCATTTAGTAGACTGTAGAACGGCGCAAAACGACAAGTCAAGGAAAACACCAAATCCAGTACATGTTACTGTACCTTTGTAGCGACAGCAACAGGAGATGGCGCGGTCTTCTTTCGCGGCTGCGTGGCGAGGCCTTTCTTCAGGAGCAGGGGGATGACGTCGGTACTCTTATTGCGGCTGATGAACTTTCGACAGACGGGGCATTGGGAGCGCTTGGCTTCGCCGGGACCTGCACGATTCTCGCCAGCTACAAGAGCCTCCATAAGACAGGTGTGGCAGAAGAGGTGACCTTTGTGGTGTTAGTATGTCCGAGTCCTTTGTAATGTACGAGGTACATACCACAGGCGGTCGCTGTCAGATCAGTGGGCATGTCCATGCAGATGACGCAGTTGAATGTGTTGAAAGTAGTGGGTCTCTCCTCGGGCTTGGTCTGAGACTTGACAGCATCCTCGCGCTGCTTCTGCAGAATTTCCTGCACTGACTCCTTCTCTACGGTCAGGTCCACCTCCTCTATCTTGGGCTCCTCAGACGCCTCCCTCCGTGCAGCTGTGCCATCTTCACGCTTCTGGCGCTTGGCCGATGATGGTCCCGGGGTTACCGACTGCCGCTTCCGTCGCTGTGGCGGTGAATCTGGCGCAGAGGTGAGGTCGACGTATCCGTTCGGCAGGCGTGCGGGCCGTGGCTGGTGTGCGCGTGTGCTTGGGGGCATATCGGGGGTGAAGGCGTGGGAAATGCGGCCAGGCGGAGAGGTGGGGCGGTAGGCGAAGGGCGAGAAGCGGTTGTGGTCGAGGCCGGCGGGGTTGAGAATGTTGTCGAGGAAGCTGGGATGGGGTGGTGAGGGCGCGCGCGGTGCCTCGTAGAAGCTGTTGTAGTAGTCGGTGCGGTCTGGCGAGGCCCGCGGCGACAGGACGGGGTCGTAGAAGTCGCGGAAGTCGTGCTCGGGCTCTGCAATGTCGTCGACCCCGCCGACTGCTGCTGGGGCGTATATCGAGGCGCGCGGGCGGGTGTGGTTGGAGTCGTCGTGGGGGTGGTTGCGGTAGAAGCCAGACATGGTGGCGGGGTGGAGAATAGGGCGAGTGATAGTATCATCAAGCAGCAAGTGCAGGCAGATCAGGGAGACATGGGTGGGACAATACAGGCACACCACCAACAGTCACCGCAGATGCCGTGGCATTGTGTTCGGCAAGCCGTGCAGGGACCGCCATGGTGCTTGGAGGTGCGACTTGGGCGCCAGGACGGGAGGCGTTATGCGACACAGCACCAAGCAAAGGGACCCATCGGTAGGGCTGCAGCAACACGACATCGATGTTGCTTTCAACGGGCCGTGCGGCTGATGCTCGGAGAATTGTGCCACACTAATGCTCACATGACGACAGCAACAACGGCGCCTTCACAGTACTGGTTCAAAGTCACTCGCGACGTACTGACTGCTCACCACGATGCGATAACGCGCTGCTTCCTGCACCCGACCATGCGCTGCAGCTCCTGTCGGACGTTTGCCGCCAATGTAGCCCACCGCACGCGACCCGCCCTTCCGCACCCGTCCTTTGCGAGCGCACAACAACGATGGCTCGCTACAATCGCCCCAGCGAAGAGGGGCAGGAGTCGCAAGAATGAAGCTACGAGCTTGAATAGTACGTTATCTGAAAATATCGTGGTCACGTGGTATTGTCTCTAAGCTTCGACAGTTCCCTCGGAAGCCCGCTTCAACGAGATTGGCGTGCAGCAGCTGTCCAGCCATGTCCACGCCCAAGTCTTCCCCGGCGCAAGCACTCTTCCCCCGCCCGAGCTCGTCCAACTCTCCCAGGACCACCTCACCCGCCATGAGCTGCTCGGCAAGAACCAGGACTCGACCCCGCCCGTGGGTTTTGACCTGCCCGAGTTGCAGGGCCCGACGCTGGACGAGCACTTCTACAAGCTGGGCATGGATGCCGCTGAGCCCTATCTCAGCATGGCGAAGAAGCTGGCCTGGGCGAACCCCCCACCGAAACCACGGAAATGGGTGCGACGGAGTGGTTGGACCAAATACAACGCGGATGGGACCACCGAGGCAATCGATGCGCCCGACGAGTCGATGCTCACTTTCGACACCGAGGTCATGTGGAAAGAGACGTCCTTTGCTTGCATGGCCTGCGCCGTGAGCCCCACTGCCTGGTATGCTTGGCTATCGCCGTGGCTGTTGGGCGAATCTACGTCGGATCGCCACCTGATACCCCTTGGCGACATCTCGAAACACCGTGTTATCGTTGGACACAACATCGGATACGATCGCGCCAGGATATCAGAAGAGTATAACATTGCGCAGTCGCGGAACTCCTTCATCGACACCATGTCACTGCACGTCGCCTCAAACGGCATGTGCTCCAGACAGCGACCGTCCTGGATGAAGCACAAGAAGAGTCGGGAGCTGAGAGACAAGATTGCGACGTCTGAGGAGAATGCCGAGTTGTCGCATCTGCTCGACTCGGGTGCAATTCCAGACGAAGAGGAGGAGCTATGGATAGGAAGAAGCGCCATCAACTCATTACGCGATGTCGCCAAGTTCCACTGCAATATCACGATCGACAAACAGCGGCGAGAATACTTTGGTGAATTGGATAGGGATGGCATCTGCGAAAAGCTCGACGAATTGCTAGACTACTGTGCTGCCGACGTCGAGATCACACATCGCGTCTATCAAAAAGTGTTTCCTCTATTCATCGAGACTTGCCCACATCCTGTCAGTTTCGCCGCTCTTCGATCCCTATCTGCCGAGATCCTGCCAGTCAATGAGACTTGGGATGCGTATATCAACAATGCCGAAGCCACCTACCACCAGCTTGTAGACGCCGTCCAGGAGCGACTCGTGGGGCTAACTGAGAAAGCACTTGAGGTAAAGGAGCAGCCTGAGGTGTATGAGAATGATCCGTGGCTCAGCCAATTAGATTGGTCAGGCCAAGAGATCAAGATGAACAAGCCCAAGAAGAAAGGAGAGGCACCGCGACCGGCTGCGCGACAAAAGAAGCCTGGCATGCCCAAGTGGTACAAGGACCTATTCACCAAAAATGATGGACCCATGAATCTGACCGTACGGACAAGAATTGCTCCCATCCTGCTCAAGCTCGCATGGGACGGCTACCCCTTGGTATGGTCGGACAAACACGGCTGGACCTACCAAGTTCCGAAAGACGAAGTGTTTGCATACAATGAGAAGGGCATGAGAGAATTAGACATGTCTGAAGAGGAGGATCTCAAGCTACGTGATGCTACCCAGTATGTGTACTACAAGATACCCCACAAGGATGGACCATTAGCGAGATGCGCCAACCCACTGGCAAAAGGCTATTTGCAATATTTCGAAAAGGGCAAGTTGACCTCCGAATATGCGTATGCTAAGGAGGCGTTGGAGATGAACGCGTCTTGCTCGTACTGGATCAGTGCACGCGACCGGATCAAGTCACAACTGGTTGTTTACAACAACGAAGTTTCAGATGCGCCGAGCCTAAAGTCTTCTGAAACAAAAGGTCGCGGGAAAAAGGTTGGCTTCATCCTGCCGCAGATCATCCCCATGGGCACTGTTACTCGAAGAAGCGTCGAAAAGACATGGCTTACCGCTAGTAATGCCAAGAAGAACCGAGTAGGCTCTGAGCTCAAGTCCATGGTCCGAGCACCCAAGGGCTACTGCTTTGTGGGTGCTGATGTCGACTCACAAGAATTGTGGATTGCCAGTCTGATTGGCGACGCCACGTTCAAGCTCCATGGTGGTAATGCTGTTGGGTTCATGACGCTCGAGGGGACAAAAGCCGCGGGCACGGATTTACACTCTCGAACCGCGGGCATTTTGGGTATCTCGAGAAACGATGCCAAGGTGTTCAACTACGGTCGTATCTACGGCGCAGGGCTGAAGTTTGCATCTACACTTCTCCGCCAGTTTAACCCCAGCTTGACGGATTCGCAAACATCTCAGACCGCCAACGACCTTTATCAGAACACCAAAGGAAAAAAGACCAACCGCAAGCTCCTCCACGAACGCCCCTTCTGGCGTGGCGGCACCGAATCCTTCGTCTTCAACAAACTCGAAGACTTCGCCGAACAAGAACGCCCGCGCACGCCTGTCCTCGGCGCCGCCATCACTGAGGCCCTGCAACGCCGCTACCTCACAAAAGGCGGCTTCATGACATCTCGCATCAACTGGGCCATTCAATCCTCGGGCGTCGACTACCTGCATCTCCTCATCGTATCCATGGACTACCTTGCGCGGAGGTATAATCTTGACGCCCGACTTGCCATCACCGTTCACGATGAGATCCGCTATCTCGTCAAAGAGGAGGACAAGTACCGCGCCGCAATGGCGCTTCAAGTCGCGAATGTATGGACGCGCGCAATGTTCAGCCAACAAATGGGCATCAACGAACTCCCGCAATCATGCGCATACTTCTCCGCCGTCGACGTCGACCACGTCTTGCGCAAGGAGGTGGATATGGACTGCATCACGCCCAGCCATAAGACGGCCATCCCCCACGGCGAGAGTCTAAATATTTTTGCGCTGTTGGAGAAGGGCGAAGCAGCGCGCCTCGACCCCGCCACCATCCCGACTCATCCCCCAAATGCACAAAATTACACAGTAGCTTACACGCCCCGCACACCCGTCATGTCGACTCTAGGCGACTCTGACGCGACCTCAGCGTCCGCACTCGCATACATCAAAGCGCAAATTTCGTCGTCGGACAAGGAGCTGCGCGAGATCGTAAAGCCGCTCTACGGACCCCGCGCGCCGGCGAAGAACAAGAGTAAAGCGGCGCAAGTAGTTGACGACATGGAAGGCGAGGAAGAGGAGATTGGTCAGACGCTGTTGAGGTATGAGCAGATGGCGAGGTTGATGCCGATTGATACGCCGTGGAGTAGGAATGGGGGTGGGAATATGGGCGTGTGGAATCATCATCAGGTACATCCAAGGAGTACGGGGCCAAGGGCGGCTAGGGCGTGAGCGGATTGGGGTTCGATGTGAGGTGCCCATGTTCTTGTAAATATGTTTTTGTATGTTTTGTGTACGATATCCGAGTATGTTTGTCACGGCCTCGAGGGAACGGGTAGATCTGGATTGGAAAAGGATTTAATGGCGCGAGACATCGCGGTGTCGCATCTAGTTGCTTGTGTGGCAACGGTCTCCTCTGTCTTGATTAGATGATAGTAATAACGTAGTAATGGAAGCGTACGATAAAGTCCTATATGACAGTATTTTATTTAAAAATGTGCAGATACCAATAGCTCCGACATTTCACGTGCGTGCTTGGTCGCACTTTTCTTCAACATTCTGCCATCGGTCATCGGGTTTCACACGCGACATCATGTGTCTACTATATGCACGTGTCCGTGGTGGTCGCTGCATTGACTCGAAGCACTCTCTACTCTATCGTCCTCTCCGTATGTCAACATCGAAGCAAATTACACGACGGAGTTTGCTCATAGTCTCAGACGTGCTCATCTATCGGGTGTACAAGTTGATCGATTGAGAAGAGCAGAGAGAGTGAAAGAATCACATGCATCATGCCCCTAGTGAAGGCGTAGAACAGCAAACGAAACAAAGAATGTTGAGAATCTGACTTGTGCTGTTTTGCGCGCTACCAATGGCTTAATCCAGGCTGACCATTCAGAACACGGACGAGCTCATCGGAACTACTCTCAAAATATTCACGAGACCCGAGTGGTTCAAATGAGGTCTTACGCTGCTCTGTGCCCAGACATACTGGCCCCCATGCTGAAGCGCCATGGATGAGGCTGAATTACGCGCTGCGCTAAGGACTGTTGGATCTCGCGTAGCGAGGACAACGCCTTGGACCCACATGCTACGTTCGGTCCTTCCCGTAACCATGTAATTGGGATGCCTGAGAGGATGAGGGGCGGGTGGGGAGGCATAGATTGACGGGATTGGTTTTTTACTGCTCAGCCCTACGGCGCTTGCATTCCACAGATGCTGCAGGCTGCCAGGTACAGACCGATCATGGTTGGTCACCCCTTTTGCTCTCTTTGCAGGCCTGCTGCTGATGAGCCTCTCTGAATGAATGATATGGTCGTATGGTGAAACTCGTGAATACTGGCGGCTAAGGCACCAAGGGAATGTGGCGTCGTTCTGCGCAGAATGCTGTCCAACCGCGATGGAGAACCTTTGCACGCAACCTGTGCGTGCATCTTGCATGTATTCGCTCTTGGTTTGGGGCTGAAGACAATGCGGGATATTGAAGCCGTGTTGGGCATGTCATTCGGGCCTGGCTTGAGAGATGAACATCAAGCAACTTGACAATGTTCTTTTCATGGATTGGTTCTCTTAGTGACAACGACAATCTAATGCAACATTCACTCCATGAAGATGGATAGATGGCCGTTACCGCATGGCGCTTCCCCGCATTGTACGGTATGGAGCTAGATTCAACGTTCAGGCAGTGCAAAGCAAAGGTCTTCCCATGCGCCATACCCATGTCCTGTTTCCTCCAACACCGAGTAAAAAAGTCTCACTCTACCTCGTGTTGTGATGGCACAATTCAACATACACCTTTGGCGCGCGACATCAAAAGATATGTAGGGCTGCATACATTCGGCCCCCAACGTGCATGAGCGCACGGTACACCTTTCGCCCCCAACTCGAACGCTTACCGGTCTCCGTCTCAGATCTCAAAGGCCCGAGTGTGTAGATCTAAATATAATTGATCCACCCTCATTTCATTCCCTGTAACATGAAATGTACGTTGCTCTTCCTAGTATATCCATCAAAACGTTATGGTCGCCCTGTCAAGGTCAAGGCATCAGGAGTCGCGATTGAGGGCTACAATTCTGTACGGAATGTGACCCGGCAGCATCGAAAATTATACACGTAGGTATACACTAGACCTGATAAATCTGATTCGGCATGCGATCGGTCCCCGATGATGTTGGAATTAAGATGAAGAAAGGAATCTGATGAGGCGCTGGATTGCATCTCTATGTAGTTTAGTTCGCTCTACCGTTCCCCGCTTCATCACAGCGCACAATATACACAGCCCTGCGCACGAGCATAGATCTCCTGCTTCTTGCCCTTTGTTTCAACTCTTACTCCTGAAATAACGTGCAAAGTCATGACTGAGATCGCCAAAGTTCCGCTTCGAGTCAAGCTCAACAGGGGCGGAGCGAGGCCTCCCAAATTTACCGCCGTGCCAAGAAGGAGGATTCAGCTAATCCATCCTGGGAGACATTTCGCGCCGTTTGCCAAGTGAGAGCATGTAGCTTGGCATTGCACCGAGTTATGTTGTTGATGGTATATATTCAGCTTGAGGATGTGACGATGGAGGACATCATCATCACTTCAGTCTTGGAACTTACCTGGCAGCCTTTCTTTACTCACCAAAGTTGGTAGCCGCTCATTATTTCTTAAACCAACTTGCCGCTCTTTACGTTTCCTACCATTAATCATCATCACCTGCACCAATTTACCATGGTTCTCGTGAAATCTACCTTGGCCAACTTGGCCCTGGTTTCCATTGCTGGAGCCAGTCCGATTGCTCAAGCTGTAGACTTCGGCAGGGGAGCAACAGATTGTGGTTTGGCACCTGAAGATCCCAAGTCATGGGCGACAAGCGGTGCTGAGAAGCTCCTCGGAGAATGGCTCGATAAGAATGGACCAGGTGAATAGATCGAATTGGAGCTATATCGTGAGCTAACGTTCTTCTTTAGACAAGTGGCTTCAGGGAATCAGCAGAGCTAGCCTGGGATCCAACACCTTCCAGATCGACTGCTCGTACACGGGCTCCAACAGCTGCACTGCTCCAGATTACCAGCCAACCTGCGACAAATACGACTGTGCGTTGATCCGTGCAATTGCTTGACATTATAGCTGATTTTTTGCAGACCTCTTTGTCCGCCTCATGTCCTCCAACATCAACTCTGCGTTCAAGGTCCTCGAAAAGAAGCTTAGCGATGAGACCATCAGCGCTTCACTCCAGGTCGAGTCCATACTTCAGCAGTTTGATGTTGCCAAGAAACCGGAGGAAGACGATACTCCCGCATTCCTCAAGAACCTTGCCCTTGGTAAGTACACGTTTGCTGAACGAGGTAGACTTATGCTTACACATGACCAGGGCCCACCACAATAGGCGCCATCTTGTCGGTAGCGCCGGGTGGAGCAATTCTTGGAGGAATCTTTGGCACTATTGGTTCTGCTCTTGGTGTAAGTGGGATCTCATGATTGATAGAGCCCACTGACATGACAAACCAGGCCGCGGCCGACAACATCGAAAACAACAAGCAGGAGACTCCATTCCCCGAGACCAACGATTTCATAGTTGCCATGAAGAGTCGTCTCAATGGGTTCTTCACCGAGACCCGCAACATGTTGGATGACACTCTCAAGGGCATCTTTGGCGGCGATGGCGTCCAGCAATCCGACGACGTCGTGCGTGCCATGATTGGGCGCATGTCTAGCATCGGCGTTCAGGGTCTTAACAAGGATGCCAAATCTGCCGTCGCCGAATTACTCAGGAGCGGCGATTTCCTCCGCTCTGTCCCAGACGGCGATCTCATCAAAGCCATGGACGCAGCTTTCACGAAGACCAAGCATAGCATGATCGGCAACCTCCTCGCAGCCATGCAGGTCTATGTCGAGCAAGAGATGCCTGCATACAACGAAGGCGAGGTCCAGCCTTGCACAGCACTCGGTACCCTAAAGGAGGGCAACTCCTGCCACGTGATCAAGCACATTCCGTTCGGTAAGGGTAGCGCTGACCGCGTACCCCTTGACAGCAAATACCTCGAAGCCATGGGTAAATACGGCATTGATCTTCACACTTTGATCCGCAACGTACGCGATTGTAACAACGAGGAGGGCGACAACGCGATCAAGACCGACGGATCCTACCCCAAGTGCTTTTTCGGCATGAACTTTGCCCAACGCGTCCATCCCAAAGATCAGTCGTTTTACTCGGGCGTTCTCAGCCGAGGCGGAATTAGTGTCAACTCCTGTGTCAACTTCTACCAGAACAAGGAGAAGGTGCCAGAGTGGATCAAGGGCACGTGCGCTACTGAGATTCCTAAGTGGGGACCCTGCAAAGTCACTATGCAGTGAGTATATTCTCAGCCCTCTACCCCTTTGACAATTCTGACCAGACAAAACAGAGAGACCAACTACTGGACCGAGGCCGGTTTGGACCGCTACCAGATGGCTTTCATTGGCGAGAATGTCGATATTGCGCCACTTTGCCCATATGTGCATGACGGCAGGCGATGCACTTTTGGATCGAACAGGGCATGCTACTTCAAGGAGGACATGAAGAAGTGGGTTGTTGAGATCAACTTCGCGAAGGGTAGCTCTGGTCACGACAGCTACAAGATCTGCAGGGATGATCTTCGCGACCAGTATGCTTCTGACAACCGATGTGAGAAGGCTTGAGAGGAGACTGAGGTGTTGTAACATTCTTTGACAGAGCTCTCAGCTACCCGCTGGTAGCGATATTTTACTATATTTTAAGCATTAGATTTTTGGTAGCATTGGCGAGTTCAATTGCTCGCGTAATCGACGAAATCATCGCCTAATAACCCTGCGATACGCACTAATGTATGGCATGATGTGGAAACCACTAAACATCTTGATGAATTTGCCTCAATCATCTCCGAGGAGGTCGCTTTAAACAGAACGCGCCCAAAGTTGTTCACACGACGCTAAAAGTATAGAGTTCTGTAGTGGTCATGGATTGTGTTTGTATTACCCTGGGCTTGGGGCTCAGATTTGTGATTCACCTCTTCCTTCCAACTTCAAGCCGACGAACAAGTACCTTATTATCCTCGCTCCAAAGTGTACTCCTCACATTGTAGCCAGCATGTGCAACCGCAGGATCTCAAAAGGGCTGTTTTGGGCGCACTCTTCTGAAGACTCATCATTTACGGATTGAGTCTTATCGCACGGCTGGCGATTCTGAGAAGATTCAAACGAGCTCAATGGCTTATTGAATATCTCTAAGTGACTGAGGAGAGTCTTTAGCAGCCTTTTCACGTTCTTATTTGCCCTGTTACATATATCTTTCAGTGGTCTACTTCTTCGCTCCTCCATTTTATAGATCTTGTCAAAATTTGGCAGGGAGCCCATTGAACTAGGCTCAAACTCTTCAAACATGCATGCTTCCATGATATGACGAACGGTGTTGGGATCACAAGACCCAATGGGCCGGACGGTGTTATGGAACTCAAAGGTTGGATGACCCCGCAGAGCATGATGCCTCCATTTCAGGCGCTAGTGAGACTCTTGGTGGAACACCCCGGTATGGACGTATGGGCGGCATGACGGGGATGCGCTGTGTCTGAGTGTGTCATCTGGTGGTAAAATTCTCGGTATGAGGCATGAGTCTTTCTAGGCTACCAAGTGAAACGGGATGTGCACATTCACTCGACTCGATGCCCCGTTGCAGTCACACACCATGTCTGTCGCACACACCATCAAAGCTTTCAGCGAAGCGGAATTTGCCCTCGCAGCATGATTTTTATCAAGCTATCGAACGCAAACTCCCTTTGTCCTTTGACTGAAAGACGACTGCTGACAACGAGCCGTTGTATGAACGTTTTGTCATGTTTCAAGGACTTTCGGCGCAACAGTCCGATACGAGAGTCGGACGAGTATATCAACAAGACTGCGGGGTTATTGGATGCCGTACGACCAAATTTAATGCCATTGCACATAGTTTGGCCATATACGTGACCGGGTCGGACTTCTAGCGTCTTGTAACTCTTACGAAAAACAATATCATCTGAGACGATTATTATTATGCACTATACTTGGTCTTTCAGTCGGGGACAAATAGAACGAATGGTACATTGGAAGCTACCATACAAGCTACACTTTTACGTGTTTTATATGAATGGCAACAAACCTTCATACGGTATTGGACACAGGCTCATGAATTACCCCATGGTGTTCTGATCATCTCGATATGATAGACGAACATCCATGGTTCGAACGCAAAAAAGACTTTCTTGTCATGGATCATCTAGTACCTTTATGGCCATCTCTCTACTTCGTGTGTGGCGAAGACCCTAGATCTGTCGCACAGGTGAAGACATCCTCGCGGATGTCGAGCTCATCTTCTTCCAAGATAGCGCTGCTAAGTCAACGGAAGAAAGCTTAGACTTTTCTGCTCAAGCAATTGGAGCCATGGAAATGTCTCTGGCAAATTTGTCGCGGAATGGTGGTCGAAACGCTGGAACAAAGCTCGGTCACCGCAGCGTGACTCGCCCCAATTCCATCGTCTAATCTGCTGGAACATATTGTGCCCCAGCGCGTTCTAAAAATGATCGAAAAACTGATAGGCCATTTTGATCCACTCTATGAACTTGGGACTGAGGACATGCATCTCGCAGCTGCCAGGCAAAGCCTTGGGGAGAGTCACGACTTGGCTCGACTGACCTGGTTAGCCACCATGTTGGTTCCCCTCACTTTCATCTCAGGTCTATATAGCATGAATGAGAACATTGGGTTAATGCCGGACACGTTCAAGATGTACTTTGCCACACCTCTGCCACTCGCTGTGTTTGCGGCAGCAATGACAAGACGGGGATCCTTAAACAAGCCATATTTCAAGGTCCCAAATATTCTAAAATCTCCTGACTGGTGCGTAGAGTGGAACATGTGGGCAGTGAATATATTGCGGCAGCTTCTGTGGCATTATCAGAGACGGGAAAGAACTTCGGTAGATACCATTGATCAATATCCGTTGGCAAGGCTGCGGTAGTTGACTAGTACGGTCTGCGCTTTCATTACCACCAACCTAGGCGTCATAAGGTTCCTTAAGTCGGGGTGGTCGAGCGCTTTCGAACCAACAGATTATAGTCGATACAGAATGTAGTTCGATGTCGTCATGCCGCAGGCTAGGCTATGAAATGTGAAGTGAGGCGTGCACGCTTCGCACTTCCTCGTTGATAACCTCTAAACATTTCAACGTACAAAGCGTCACGTAAAAGCTCCTACACATATCGGTCGTCTTCTTCCTGCGATGTAGACACACAGAACAGCCGCAGGATTTCCCTTCTTTGGATATTTGGTGGCAGCTTCGCTGAAGCCATCGAACACTAAAGGGTGACTTCGACCATCATTGTTTTATAGAGCGGCTTACGTCACAAGAAGCAGGATGAAGTCCGCTGGAAATTTTTCCCTCGAAACAATTATCGTGGGTGAAGATGACCTGCAGGACTTCGCGAATTATCGGCCAATGAAGCGAGATCCTGGCTGACAATCCCAGCCTTGTTGGGATGAGCTGTCAGCCGTCGGGCTGAGCTACCACCTATTTTAAGAGAGCCTGCATCATTTACAGGTAACCCAGACTGAACCATTTTTCTATTTTCCTCACTAACCCCCGCTCTACGAAGACACATTGTGGAGCGAGCGATGGCTGAAAAGTTGGATGACTCAAACAATGTGGAGGCGCTGGAAAATATGGCGCCCAAAGTCACGGCTGACCAGGCTGTGACTGGGAAAGAGCAATCACAACCAATAAAAAGCCATAACGAGTAAGATGACGATTTCGTTGGTCATTTCGAAGCCTGATGATTAGTAGCGGCCCTGATAACTCCTATGTCGAAAGAATCAAGCAACTCCAGGGGAAGAACGGGTTTGCCAGCCTCTTAGGGCTGATCAACTGGAACTTTGCGCCACCTCAGAGTAGTGTTATACCGCGTTACCCATTGCACGCACAGCAGCCATGGCGTCCATGGTATCCACCAAGAATCACTCTCATCAGGTCTCAGCATGGTATGAGACGCATGCTTTTCCCATTGGATGACCCCGCAACTCTACGGGCTGCCTTACTGGACATGCGTTCATCTATAGTAGATGAGGCCCATCCAAGCGCAGGCGAGAAGATGGACGTGCTTATCGTAGGCGATCTTGCACCCTTGGTCATGGAAGAACTTGGCTCACGTTATAAAATCGACCCTCGATTCTTTGAGGATCACATCCGCTATGAAGATGTCCCAGACAATAGAAGGCTACTCACCTCCGGCATACACCGACAATGGTTCCAAATCCGAAACTCTAGGCGAGATGATGTTAAGACCCTGGTACCTTTTCGCGAAAGCAATATCGTTAGACCTCGTTCCGCCTTGCCCCAAGTAGGCGAACGACGGGAGAAATATAGCATGCATATCTTCGAAGAGGCTGGCACGGTGAAACCGGCGACAGTGGAAACTCGGACCAGTATATGGATCGGCCAAGACCCAGCGAGCCCGAACACGACGATTGGCATTGTACTCTTGGACTCTGCCGAACGTGAGTGGCAGCTATCATCTCACATGCACATGAGGGATCCTTGTGTTGCCACACCTGACATGGACAGTCTGTCAACCAACGTGGAAGGACAATTACCGCCAACTTGGTACGACTACATAATTGACATGACGATGCGATACCCATGGTTCCAACATTGGGGGGCTCAGCATCCCGCCGACAAACTCTTGATCGTATGCCCATCGCTCCTTACAGTATGTGGTGAATGGCTTGACCTACTTGCTACCGCAAAGGACATGGTGGCGAGATTCGAGTCGCGTTCCGAGTCTGAGAATCCCACAGGAAGTCGAAGCTCTGTGGTCCTTCAGCAATTAGCTGAATGGCATGAGCACATTCAAACCTGGCGAGAAATGGTTGTGGACACGTTAGAGCGTGGCCTAGTCACTGCGGAGCAACTCACGCAACCACAATCGTCCAAACACTTCGAGCAGATTGTGCTCGACTTCAAGCGGGTCATTCGAAAGCTTGATGCGCTACAAAATAGGATTGATCGAATTATCGATCGGGGCACCGCGGACTTACAGCTTGAAGCTGCACGCCAGAGTCTTGAAGCTGCCAAACAAAGCGTCCGGGAGAGTCACAATTTGGCACGGCTGTCCTGGTTGGCCACTATCTTCATACCTTTGACATTCATTACTGGGCTATTCAGCATGGGAGATGATCTTGGGTCGATGACGACCACTTTCAAGACATATTTCGAAGTAGCCATACCAGTGGCTCTGGTTGCACTCGTCATTGCAGGAAAGGCTCCCTCGATTAAACGAGATACACAAAGGTTCGCAAGATGGGTTCTACAGAGGTTACGTGATGCATGGTACCATATGAAAAACAAGACCTGAGCCGAAGTTCACTCACCATGATCCCGTCGCTGCACCGACAGTCAAAATCAACCACAACTTCTTCAAACGGACGTCGATGGTATAGACTTCGGTGGTGGTGGTAAGAATCCCAATCGCCAACATACAGTAGCACCGATGACATCGTGTATGGTCAGAGATCTGTTCACTGTAAGAGTTCATTGCTTTGTGCAAACTGAACGCCGAGTATCTAGACCGATCCTTTCCAATAACATGCCGTAGTCCGTAGACCACTATTCCCAACCGATCCCATACCCAAACCCATCCCCAATTATCCCAAAGTAAACAAAACGATCTATGCTGCAATCCTCAAAATGCACAACAGCAAGCGCAGCGCAATGCTATGCAACATCTACCCCAAGAACAAGTCTATGTCTATGCCAGCGCTAAAACAGCAGACATGGTAAAGACCGACCAGCACTGACGTGCCAACTAAAACAAATGATCGTTCAAACGATCAACAACTTCTCGACGTTGCCACCGGCGTTCTTCTGGTCCATGCGGTTCCACGCGGTGTAGGTGAGGGCACCGCAGACGGCCCAGAGAAGGGGAACGGCGGCTTCGGCGGTGTCTAAAGAGCATTTGTTAGGACATGTTTCGATGGAAGAAGAATAGGTGAGCAAGGATGAAGACGTACTTGGTCGCTCAGCCTGCGAAGCCATCTGGATGACGCGCGCAGCGCTGCTGGCGGAACTGGAGGAGTTGAAGCGCACCGGGCGCGCGGCGGCGCTGGTTATAGGGCGGAAAGCGCGAGCGGCAAACATGTTGATGTGTGTGTAGATTTAAAGAGTTCGCAGAGTCGAGTCGCAAGATGTTGCAAAGTGTTCTCAGTAGCGGATGATGGATTGCTTTTGGTTTTGACACGTGTACTGTAGCAGGCGACGCGAGGTTGCAGCAGAAGAGCGAATGTATAGCCGAAGCTGTGCGTGAATGAAAGTGTAGTCTTGAAGTTTCGTGTAGGTTTTGTGGGGAACGGCACAGCGAAGAGACAGATGTATACCTTAAATAGCAGAAGAGTGGAGTGAGTGGGCCGCAGGGAGGCGAGGCGAAGCCGGCGCGGCCTCGAAATTTCTTCAGGGGCGGTGAGCGATCCATGCACGGGCGTTTCGGGAAAATGGGTGGAGATGCCCCGGATTTGCCTTGGACACGGGCTTCAAGGCTTATTGAGCGCCTGTCAATGTGTTGATGTAGCCCGTGCCGTCTGGCGACTCTTTCTGTCAATTTCCCACTGAGTTTGCGCTTCATTCAGTTCATATCGAGCCAAACTTTGTCTTGAGGCTCTATCGGCAATGGCTCGGGACGTGCATTAATGAGGTGATCTTCACGGTCTTACGGCCTTCTAGATCACCCGATGGAAGAACGCCACACCTCCAGATTCTGATGGGTGCTCAACAGCCGCTGATCCCCAGGTCGAGCTCTGGTAATGGGTGGCGAGCCAACAGCACACTGGGCTGTCTTTATTTCAACTCTTATGGCCGTTTCGACGAGATGTGCCATACTTCACGACCCAGACATCAAAATGCACATCGCCATTTGGACCTGAAGCTGGCCGGGACAGCGCCAGCATCAACATGTGTTTGTATCACGTGACCTTGACCTACGCTCCCTGGCAGCACGTCACGTCAATAGCGAGTCCTTGCTACTTTTAGATCGGCCGTTTCTTAGTTGCTCTGCCGTAGTTTTGCGACGTAGGAGAACGCACCTCATGTATACTTGGAATACTTGCGTGATTGGTTCTTGGGCTATGCGGCGCTTACTGCAGCAGGCTGAGAGGCGCGGAGCAGCCGACAATGTCCTCATCACCTTACTCAAGACACCAGTCCGGTCATCAACACCTTCGTTGCCCTCATACGATGCCACCTCCCCGATGCGCTGCCGCCTTGTTCTAAGTCACGTTGCATAGTCACCAGCTCTATGCGTCTCCTGCAACTTGATGACGATGATGGCTGTGGCTTCAGCCTTGCCGAATATATAGGCAGCGATATCCCACCATATGCTATCCTGTCGCACACATGGGGTCCAAACCACGAAGAAGTCACTTATCAGGATCTACGTGGCGGTGCAGGTTCAGCAAAGAGTGGGTACAGCAAACTCACTTTCTGTGCGCGTCAGGCAGCGAAAGACCAACTCCGTCACTTCTGGGTTGACACCTGCTGCATCAACAAGGAAAGCAGTGCAGAGCTCTCAGAGGCAATAACATCAATGTTCCGTTGGTACCGTAACTCAGTCAAATGCTATGTCTACTTGACAGACGTACAAACTAGACGAAGTCGACGGGAAGCGGACTCTACTGAGCTTGATTATGAATTGAACCTAGCATTTCGGACTAGCAGATGGTTCTCTCGCGGGTGGACTCTTCAGGAGCTCCTTGCTTCGCCGACCGTCGTGTTCTTCTCCAAGGACCGAGAAATTATAGGCGACAAGATACGCCTAGAGCAACAGATTCACGACATAACGCACCTCCCCAAGGCCGTCATTCGAGGGGCGGCCCTGACAGACTTCGATATTGAGGACAGAATATCCTGGATTTCCGGACGTAAGACTACGCGTGAAGAAGACCTGGCATATTCGTTGTTAGGTATCCTCAATGTCAGCATGCCACCAATTTACGGAGAAGGAAAAGAATCTGCCTTCAAGCGACTAAGACGAGAGGTGAAAGACTTACAAAAAGATCCAGAAGTGGCTTTCCTCGCAGAACAGCGGCAAGCGCTACTTAATTCGCTACGGTTTGATCAAGTTGATGCCCGCAAAATGATCATCAAGACTGCTCATTCCAAAACTTGTACATGGATATTGGAAAATGCGGAGTATCTTCATTGGCTCGACAAAAACAAAGTACGTGATCACCATGGCTTTTTCTGGATCAAGGGAAAGCCGGGGACAGGAAAATCGACCTTAATGAAGTTTGCCCTTGATCAAGCCGACCAGGCAACGTCAGAGAAGGTCGTGATATCATTCTTCTTCAATGCGCGAGGCGCGACGTTGGAGAAAAGTACTGTGGGAACATATCGCTCGCTTCTCTTTCAGCTCTTCGATCGATTCCCAACAGTACATTGTGCATTTGATTGTCTTAACCTGCCAAAGTCTGGAATCACGACCGAAATCGACTGGACTGTCGAAATGCTCGAGAACGTATTGGAGAAGGCTATCATGCTCCTCAAACACTACTCTGTCGTCTGCTACATCGATGCGCTCGACGAATGCAAGGACGAGCAAGTCCGGGATATGGTCAAATTCTTCGAACACATCGGAGAACGTACTTTATCGACTGGGATTGACTTCCGGATCTGTTTTTCAAGCAGGTACTATCCCCATATCACGGTTCGACACGCCGTCAACTTGATGCTTGAAGGTCAGCAGGGGCATAGTCAAGATATTACTAATTATATCACGACTGAATTGAACATCGGACGCAGTGCGATCGCCAAGGAGATCCGCAAGGAACTCCAGTCAAAAGCTTCGGGTGTCTTCATGTGGGTTGTTCTAGTGGTGAAGATTTTGAACAAAGAATACGATCGTGGGCGCATCCACGTACTTCGCCGGAAGCTACGGGAAATCCCAGAGGACTTACACGACCTGTTCCGCGATATATTGATGCGCGAGTCTCACGACTATGATGAAGTGGTGCTTTGTATTCAGTGGGTCCTTTTCGCGAGCCGTCCCCTACGCCCGGTCGAACTATACTTCGCTATTCTCTCCGTAGTAGAACCAAGCTCCTGTTCATTGCGGGACGACGAAGAAGTTGACCAGGACGCCATCGAGCGCTTCATCCTCGACTCGTCCAGAGGCCTTACTGAGATCGTGCCGAACAAACATCTTGGGAGTAAAAGAGTTCAATTCATTCACGAGTCCGTGCGAGATTTCCTGTTGAAAGGAGATGGCCTCGGTGCTATATGGCGAGATCTCCAGGACAACTTCACTGGCAAGAGCCACGATCGACTCAAAGGATGCTGTGTGAACTACATGGCAGCCATGGACATTACCGACCCCTCTGTTCTGGCCCCAAGGTTGTCCAAAACGTACGGAGTAAGCTACCGTAATGGAGCACTGAAGCAGTTCCCTTTCTTGGGTTATGCTGTGGATGCCGTTCTCTATCATGCAAATGCTGCACAGGACGCTCATATCACGCAGGAGGGATTCCTTCGAAGGTTCTCGCTGACTGAATGGGTCAGGCTTAGGAACTGCTCGAGCAGCCCAAGGAAATATACTGAACGCGTAAGCCTTACGTACGTTCTGGCTGAGCGTAACATGGTCAATCTGCTTCAGTCGCACGCCTCAGCATCCCTTGGCCTAGAAACAGGAAACGAGCGCTATGGTTGTCCCCTTTTTGCTGCTGCTGCCCAAGGCAGTCGTAACGCAGTGCATGAAATCCTTGGCCGATATAAAAAGTACGACCCGTCGTACGATATGATTTATGTACAATCACAAAGCGAGGCACTGATGAGTAGAGTTGATTCGAACTTTACATACAAGAGTGATAGAGGTGTAATATCATACGCAGCAGAGTTTGGCATTGGACTTATAGTGGCCTATCTTTCAAAGGGTCTGTCTAATGTGGCAATCGATGCCAGAGATGATGGAGGGCGAACACCTCTGTGGTGGGCATCGAGCGCAGGACACACCGACATCGTCAAACTTTTATGCGACACAAATAGTGTCGATGTTAACAGTGAAAACGAAAATGATGGGACGCCACTATACGCAGCTACTGCGAATGGCCACATCTGTGTGGCACGACTGCTACTTGATCGGGGCGCTCAAGTCAACATCAAGGGAGGAAAATATGGCTCTCCACTTTTGGCTGTCTGTGCCACTGGACCTCGAAATCTCGAAGTGCACAGAGCGCTGCAGGATTCCAATAATATGGACGTGAATATACAAGCAGAGGACAAAATGATCCCAGGGGTACGAGCTGCGTGCAGGGCACAAGACGGTTTCATAGCACTGCTGTTGGAAAAAGGCGCCGATATTGATTTGCAAGACTTAAGCGGTTCTACCCCTCTCATGAAGGCTATAGAAGGATCTCACGGTGATTTCGCGAAGATGTTAGTGGCTAGGGGTGCTAATGTTAACATTCAAGGAGGACTATACGGCAACGCTCTTCAAGCAGCTGCATTTCTAAGTTCAGCGGGTCTGGTACGACTACTGATCGGGGCGGGCGCGGACGTGAACATGCTGGGTGGGTTATACGGCAGCGCTATTCAGGCAGCTTCATCCAGGTACACATCGGACCCCACGGCTTCGTCGTGCAAAGCACGCATAGTGCAGCTGTTGATAGATCGCGGCGCCGACCTGAACGTCAAGGATGGGATTTACGGCACTTGCCTCCAGGCGGCTGTTCTTTCTGGCTCTACGGCAGTGCTAGAGATGCTGATTCATCACGGCGCTGATATCAATGCACAAAGCGGAGAGTACGACACAGCGCTACAGGTTGCTTCATACACTGGCCACGAGGAGATAGTCAAACTACTCATTGAGAAGGGCGCCGATATGAACGCACAGGGCGGGAAGTACGGAAATGCGCTCAACGCAGCATTATGTTGTGTACGTAGAGGTCGCTCTCAGGAAGCAATCCTGGAAATGTTGCGTAATCATGGTGCCTTTGAGGAAGAAGTACGGAAGGGACCACGCACCAAAATGTAGGAATGAAGGAGTATACGCATGCTATTGCTGCGCGGTTTGGCGCACAAAATGATTGAACTCATATATGAAGGAACGAATAAGCTCCACTGCGCGTGCCCGAACCGCACTGTAGGCTCAGATTTATTCGAGCTACACCTGGTGCAACTACTACTACGCTATGGCGCCGACGTTAATGCAAAAGGTGGATATCATGGCATTGCATTCGAAGCGGCTAGGGATGTCGGCTCAAAAGCAGTGGTCAAGCTGCGCATAAGCCACGGTGCCATAGCTAAGTAGGTTGAGATGATGTTACAGTTTGCGTCGTACAATAACGAGGACAATTATGCAACGGTACTGGTCGTGAAGGGAATAGGAACCACTTGTAGGATGAGGAGGCTTTGGACTGCAATTGAAAAATGCACATCCAGCAAGCATAATGAGGATACGTCACACCTGTATGTAGTAAAGGCGAAGGGAAATCGCACCGCCAATGGGCGTTATAGTGCTTACTACGTATCTTACACTACTTAGGTACTACATTCGCATAAGTTTTCGCTTTCGAGTCTTCAACAAGTATCATCTCGATGTCTTCCGGTTGGTTGTCTTTGTGCCAAAGAGGATTTGTCGAATCGTATTCGCCTTCGATGTGAGCATCCCCGGTGGATTTTGATTGTCTTTTGCTACTGGCTAGGTGCACGCTTTGAAACCAACGTGCACTCATAGAAGTCCCTCGTGTACTACTTTGTCCCTCTCGTGACTGAACATCTGGTCGTCGCAACTTGTTCGAAGTTGTGTTTGAGGCGGAATTGTTGCTGATTTTCGAGATTCCAGCTTTACTCGACAGGAAGTCCTTGACAGAAGTTGGAACAATCTTGGAGACGAGGACTCGAATTGATGGTAGCGAAATGCAGATGAAGCAAACGGCAAGTTCGAGCTGCGACCATTTCGTGACGGGCACATAGTCCCAGGTGGGATCTATCGAGATCTTGAAGGTGCTCAAGGAAGGCAAGCGCATGGCTGTCGCCACCGTTCCGAATGTGCCGATTGCGAACATGAAACCGACTCCGATCTTGCGGGCACGCTTCATTTGTAGTTGGCGGAGAAACGTCAAGGGCAATGCCAAGAGAATGATGTCTTGTACCATCGCTGACGCGGAGACTGTATAGCCAAGTGCCTGAATGTTGATGCACCTGCCGTTCTTGATGTCGCGGTCCCAAAACAACGATACCGGTTTACAAGCAAAGACCGTCATGAAGAAAACGACGAAGTTGTTAACAAGAATAAATCCAAGCGCACAGAAAGCTGTTTTTCGAAATCGAGGTGTAGTGAAGACCCCCAGATAGAACAGAAGCAGCGAGACTTTGAGTAAACATAGGACGACAACATATGTGACCCATGAAATGTAAACTATAATAATTAGCTACTGAGAATAATAAGCATAGGCTAATAACTTACTATACCGTAATATAGGTAAGAGCTTGCCATCTTGAAGGTTCCAGAGATGTTCTCCGAAGCCATCTTGTGCACCTGATAGCTAGTAAGCAACCATACTAAACCTTTATTAAAACTCCATGTAGTCTATACTTACTGCGTAATATACATCCAAGGGGTACTGCAGTCAACAGCAAAGCCGACACAACAGCCATATCGTCCCATCCTAGTCGTCTTGACACTGTTTTCCCGACCATCCTGAAAACAACAAAGAGAAATGCAATAGAGTAGACAATGCTCGTATACAATATCAATGTCTGCTTCTCGGATTCGTTGGATAGATTACAGAGGTCCGCTTGTACTCTGGACGTCCCTGTAGATAAGAAACGTAAGCTCTTTTCACACAATTGTGCGACGTTATGTAAACAACGTACCCAAGGTGTCCTGTACTGTACAGTTTGCGAGCATACACGCAGCCAATGTGTGGGTAAGGGCATTGCTGCCACAAATGCAATTGATATCAGCCAGTGAGCAGCCAGTTTCTGGAAGACTAGCTGCGAGGCATTGGAGCTGCATATTTCTTAGCATGTCCTTTGATAAGCTGTCGAATGATAGAAAGGTCCAATATGCTCACCCCACATCCTGGAATATCGAAGAGTGTTAAGTTCCTCGGCTCCATGTTTGATGCTGAGACTGTGACAGTATTGAAGGACAGCAGACAAGAGACAGCTGCGACCAGCGCGCACAAGCCAATCGTTCAAGATTCCTTCGAATTGGGATTTCGGACGTGTACTTAACTCACATGTGCAGAGATAATCTAACTTTCAAGCCCAGCTCGGATAAGTTTCACGCTTGGTTGTAGGTTCCGACTAGGCTGATGCTAATCCTCAGGGATTGTCGGGAGAACCACCCTTTCCGTATTGACACTCGTTGTCGCATATCCGGGGAGCTAGCTTGGCGACCTCGAACCTTTTGTGGTGTGGGGCAAAAGTAGTGTCAATGGGCCGCTAGGCAAGGGTTCGAGACAGAACTCCAACAAGGGTGAAATCACCTCGCTCATTGTTTACGCAAATGAGGATGTCTACGTCTTGCGTCGAACCGCCTTCTGCAGGGCGAATCGTGTCATCAAATAACCCATTGCTGTACAATATCTAGTCTTGCTATTGGGGAGAGAAGCTTGCCACAGTACCCAATGATCGTAAGTCATGCACCGCTTAACTTTATCGAGGCAAAGTTATTGGCCTCAAACCTTTAGCTAGCTGATGATGTGATTGGTTTGCCCAAGCGATTCTACGCATGGTGTAGAGCTTGCATACTTGCGATGGCAAGGGGAAACCGCCGCTAGACCCACCTACGATACTTTTGCCGCACGCCACAGTAGGTCCCAAGGAACCACGTTCGTCTTGTACTAGTCATGTCCAACCTGTGCCTTGCGTAACTGAAGGCAAATGAAGCCACTCAACACTCTTGTGAAATCTAGAATTGGGCATGGGGAACCAAATTTTCATGGCTCTGCATAATATAGTGGGCTACTCGGCTTAGCAGCCTCACGCAGCTGTTGGCGCGCCTGCGTCTCTGGAACATAGAAAGACAGCAAGCTGCTTTCATAATCAACCTTCTGCATGATGGCATGGTCAGCTGTTGAAATTGCTACCTTGCAACTTATTCCAGAAGTATTGCGCACTGACGCTCACGTCTTGGAACGGTGTCGGGGCTTGACTTTTAAGAGCGGTCTCCGTTTTGTTCCCCACGTGGAATGAAGTGCCGTTCCGCTGTCATGTCATACCACGTAGGCTCAATCGGTACGTGTGTCCTACTGTGGAACCTGGCCTAAGTATTGTGGGTGGAGAACGAGGTCCGTGTGTGCAGATCTCCTTGAACCGCTTCGTGAAGACAGACGCTGTCTTGCTATTGGCTCTAATGACCGTATTTCGCGGACTTCACACCCATGTGATTTTGTCAGCCACAGCCTTCACCCACAATACTTTTGCCAGGTACCACAGTACGCTCGCATAACATTATCTCCGAGGTCTAGACGCAAAACTAGGGCAAGCAAAATAAGGTTTCACTTCTTGAAGGCTACGAACATGGAACATGAATCTAGCGTTGCTAAAGCACTAATGCGATCAGATACATATGCGAACGAAGTGGTCAACAGAAAGTGCTTGTCTCCGGCCTAGGGAAAGACGGTAGGTCCTAGCAAAACGTGCTGAACTAGGGACAGACTTGCATCAGCCGGCTACTCCTGTCGCTATATTTCTGGAGAGATCACGTGCCTTCTCCCGCTTTCAGCCTAGTGTCAAGGCTGCTGCCTTTGATCCCCCGCGCATTGCATCACCCTCACCAAGCCCCACAACAGCCGAATACGCTTGCGCACAATATCAAACAGAACCCAAGATCACTGGAGCCACTATACGAATATACTGAAATAATAAAAAATGGCCGAACCAAATGGACCATCTGCGCCAGCAGCGGCACCAACATCAACAACACCATCAGCCACAGCGCAGCATCCTCAAGCCTCAACATCTACCTCAACATCTACCTCAACATCAACCAAACCCCAACCTCAATCTCAGACTGAACCCGCAAAACCAAAACATAAACCCTTCCCCACCGTAACCGGCGGCTGCATCTGCTCCACCATACGCTACCGCCTCCTCTCCTCCCCCCTCTTCTGCTATGCCTGCCACTGTCCGGATTGTCAACGCTCCACCGGCTCTGCCTTCGGCCTCTTCCTCAACATCGAAAGCACCCACATCCGGGTCATCTCACCAACACGCCCCGTGCCCGTGGTCGTCGAGCGGCGCCCAGGCCTGATCTCACGCCACGTGGAATGCCCCAAATGCAAGTGCGAGCTGTGGTCGAATAACACGGTCGGTCCCGCGATCACTGATGTGCGCGTTGGCACGCTGGATTATCCGAGCTTGATGGAGCCGGATGTGCATAGTTTTGTGGAGAGTAAGTTGGAGTGGATACGGTTGCCCGAGGGCGCGACGGCGACGCACAGGGGCTTTGAGCATAGGAAGTTGTGGCCGGAGGCGAGTTTGAGGAGGCTGGATGTTGCGCTGGAAAGGTGGGCGA
Source organism: Phaeosphaeriaceae sp. SRC1lsM3a (assembly GCA_001644525.1). Lineage (NCBI taxonomy): Eukaryota > Fungi > Ascomycota > Dothideomycetes > Pleosporales > Phaeosphaeriaceae > Phaeosphaeriaceae sp. SRC1lsM3a. The sequence goes on from KV441722.1 coordinate 53,665, forward strand.
AGAACGCGGCGGTCGTGGCTGCGGCCGCTGCAGCTGCTAAGCGCGGAGTAATGGTGGATGAGGCAAAAGCAGGAGAGGATGTCAGCGGCGGGGACGGAGAGAAGACCCCCACAGCCGGCGAATTCGGCGTCGAAGGCGAGGACGATGAGGCGTTTGAGAAGCGCTTCCGTGAGACGGAGAGAGCGCTGCAGGAGCGGTTGGAGAAGCTGAGTAAGAAGCTAGCCGAGGAGGATGGCGGGAAGAGGAGACAGAGCCATTTGGAAGATATGACGGCCAATTTGAGTATCGGAGATGAGGGCGAGGCGAAGGAGAAGGATGGGATTGTGGCGCCGCCTGTTGATTAGGTTGAGATGGCCAGGCTAGGATGAAAGTTTGGGGACGTAGGTACGATAGAACGAGGACGCGTGAACCTGGGTGCTGAGGGGATGGGACTTGACGTTTTGGACGCCAGGACTTGAGAGGAGTGCGTGGGATGTCCTTGAGTTTCACACTCTAGCAGGTATCAAGCAAGCACGAGATATGATCGAGGACGATGAAAGTACGATCAATGATACCAGGAGACCGAAAATATAGGTTCATGTCATTCCGTGAATACAAACATCACATAATCTTGTAAAAGCGAATATTTCGTGAAGATGGCTTGGCAGTATCATACACCACTGCTACATAGTACACATTTATATATACACCACCCTACGCCCTCGCCTCCGCCCTCTTCCCGCCAAACAATCGCCCAAGGATGCCTCCTCTCGGCTTGGGCTCTGGCTCCGGCTCACTCTCGGGCACCAGCCAATCCTCCGACCTATGCTGCTGCGGCTGCCCCGGGTGAAGTGCCTGTAGTATCCTGCTTGTCTCCTCATAATGCGCCACCGCATACTCTTCAGCAGAAACCATCGCAACGCTGCTCTGCACCTTGTTGATGCCCAAATTTTCGTGCTCAATTGCCTTTGGCCACTGACCCCGAGCGTAGAGAGCGTCTTGGAGATCGGCCCATTGGACCCGGACATCTCGCAGGGTGTATGCAGGGGATGCGGGGGTCTTGAGGTGTTTGGGCAGAACGGAGCGGGTGAGCGGGTGGCTCCCGTCCTCTAGTTGTTGCTTGGCCGCAAAGGCGTCTTCGAGATCTTTGATCTCGCCTTCAAGCTGTGCTAGTATCTCGCCATCTTCGGTATTCTGGGTCGGTGAGCGTGTTGGGTCATGTGTTGCGACTGCTGCTCGTGCTACAACGGCCTGCTTCTTCAACTCGTCCAGCTTTTGCTCGGCACCTAGTTCGTTGGCTGGAGCAGCCTTGTCTTTCAATGCCTGCTGCGTATGCGAGAACTCCTCCGACTTTCGTAGCGCGTATTGAATTTTCCGTAGGCTGTTCAACTGCGCTTTCCGATCCTGCTTGATGTGTTTCTGGTCCTCGGGACTTTGATATTTGTCTTTGCTGAGCTTCGCGGTCAAGGCTTTGACCTGGTCCTCGAGTGCCTTGACCTTGGCAGCCTGTTCCGCATCGCCAGACTCAGCCTTCGCTGCAACCGCATCGATCTTTGCCCACGTCTCTTTCACAATCTCGTTTTCCTTGGCTTGTCGTTCTTTGAGTTCCTTTGACATCTTACGGCTGCTCTTAGCCTGGATTCGTAGTACGGCCGCCAGGTCTGCGCTTGTGTTGGCCCGCTGGTCCATGATCTTCTTCATGCGTTGCTTGATGGAGATGCGCTTCCATTCTGGGTTGGTCTGAGCCCATGCATATTCGTGCCATTGCCTGTACTCGCGCAGCTGCTTGAAGGCACTTTGGCCTTGCTCCGGGGTGGGGAAGGTGACGACGCAGTGCGGTGTCCATTCGTCGGGCCGCAGGACGGGCGGCTTGGAGTGCTTGCCAATGAAAGGGATTTGCTCGAGATGGAAGTCCTAGAACACGTAAGAATGGCTCTTGTGATACACTGGTATCTTATATGTACCTTCAGCAGCTCCTGGAGAGAGTAGATGATCTGATTCGACTTGACGTTGCGGAAGATGTAGATGATCTCGCCGTGCCGCGCCTTGCCCTCGGGATCCACGACATCCTTGAGCGTGAATGGCTTGTAGGGCTGGATGATATGTTTGCCCGGAGCCGGTGCCCTGGCCTTGGGGTTGGCGACTACCTGGAGCTTGATGTGGCGGGGGTTTGACTGCTGGGCGACATATTTGGCGACCCGCTGCTCCAGGTTCGGTCCGGTGATGGGCTGCCCGAGGCGGTTGAAGAAGGTGGCTGGGCTCGGAGGCGTCCTGTAGCGCAGGCGGGTGATTGCGCGAGGCATTGCCGGGCGTGCGTGGGCGATGCCAATGGTGTCGTGGGATGCTGCTTCCCGATGTCAAAAGTTCGAAGTTGCAGCGGAAAGAACGACGCTAGCGGCGGCTCTGGCTTGCTCCTCCGCGATCCAACCCAAGACCTCCACGCGTACGCGGCTCGCACATGTCTTCGTTCGTATATCATGCATTGCCAGAGGCTGTCCATGGATATAGTTGAGATAGTCCTGGAACATGCGCTCATGAGCTACTGCACCAAACTGTCCCAGGCGCACGCAGCAAGCGTCGGTCCAGCAAGACCAGCTACGTAACGACGTAACATGGCTCAGCAGTCGCAAGCACTCGGAGAGCCCGAAGCTCCTCCACCAAGGGAGCGGCCATGGTTGTTATCATATGTGTGTCTGATTGCGATGCATGAACATCGTCTGGAAACTGATTCGCGTAGAACCGCAGACTCCGTCATCTCCAAGGCATCACCATCCGGAACCTCACCCTCACGCCAAATATCTCGCGCGCGCGCGGAAAGACTATCGATGATGAGGCGATTCCTAGCACCTTGAAGTCGCCGACGAAGGCGCTGGCTTTGCGAGAAAGTAAAGGTCTTGCGCATTCTCGATCGTCAAGCGACCTCAAATCGCCCAAGAAGCCCACTCTGCACGGCAATGGCGCCATGCGCGAGCCCACCACGCCTCCCAAACCTACGCGGCCGTCGTTCGGGAAAGGGGCTTTGAGAAGACGGAGTACATTGGAATGGGCCAATGCCAGTCCATTGTCGCGCCAGAAGAAGCTCGAAGACATCACCGCCGACCGCATGGCCGACACCTTCTTCACCTTGCACGTGGAACATCAAGACGAGCCCGTGTATATATCCGAGGTCGGTGAAAAGGCCATGAACCCTAATTTCGAGTTCTTCGACTTGGGACCTTGCGGGCCAGGTGTGACGCGCCTTGACAAGCTCACCGTGAGGGTGTGGGCGAAAAGCGAGAGTATGGACACCTGGCAGTACCTCATGGACTACACGGTGCACCTTCGATCATTACAATTTATTGGGAAGACTTTGGGCAGGTTTCGACATCCTCTGCCTCAGAACTGTATCCTGTTCCACATGACGGACGGCATCTATACCAGCTTCACAGACTTACCAACACAGGAGAGGGCACGGCACGACGTTCTTGCGCCACCCAAACAGCCTCTGGATGGGAAACCGCTGACTTCGTCATCTTACGACGCTTTGATGCGCCTTTCAACGCTGGACGACTGCATTCAAGACGCTTTGATGACGCGAGACCGCATTGCAGATGAGATCGAAAGCATTCTGGTAGCGAACAGAGAGTCGATCTCTACGGTGGAACAAGTTCCGGAGACCGAGGAAAGCTTACGGATGGTAGAAAGTGCGGTCAATACTGAGAAGCGTCGACTCAACGCTGCGCAGAGGAGACGTAATGAGCTGGAGGCGAATCTTTTGCATCGCAAAGAACGAATGCAAGCAGGGCAAGCACTTGAGAAACAGGTCGATGAGGGTCTGCCTGAGGAGCGCGTCAAGTGTAAAGACTTACGAGAGCGTATCGAAAAGGCCGAGGAGGACATAGTGGGACAGCGAAGACGGGTGTGCGAGGATCTCCTCAAGCTCTACCCCATCGAGCCAGTTCCAGGGAAGTCGTTCGCTTTCACCATTCGAGGACATCTGCTCCCGAACTCGGACTTTGACGACGTCAAAGAGGATGTCACGGCTGCGGCCCTCAACTATGTTGCCCAGGTTGTGTCCCAGCTCTCGCCATACCTCTCTGTTGTACTACCATATCCCATCACACTGCACGGGTCGACCTCGACGATCGACGACCCACTTGCATTGGCACAGAATGTCCAGAACAACCCTCGCACGTATCCGTTGTACATGAAGGGTGTTGTACGGTATCGCTTCGAGTACGGCGTGTTCCTGCTCAACAAGAATATCGAGATCTTGTCCAATGCGCTGGGTCTTAGACCCATTGACATCCGTCAGACATTACCCAACCTAAAGTACCTGCTGTACGTGGCAACAGCGGGCAAGGGCGAGCTTCCGGCACGGAAGGCTGGCGGCATCAGAGGACTCTTGAGACAAGACGGCTCGTTCTCGAGAAAGGGAAGCATGGACAGCACCGGCACGGCGAGCAGTGCTGGCACACCTACTGCTGAGCTGAAAAGGAACCTGGACGCAGCGGGCGCGAAGAAGGCTGTGTACGGGAAAGCCAATGGGGGCACCGTCTCTGCTATGGCCAGCTTGAAGCAAACACCCAATATGCACGCAGGAAGTCGGCTGAGGCCAGTGGAGTAGGATAAGAATCAGTATTGATGCCGAAGCTTTGTCCCGCGGACGTCTTGGTATCCGAGCATGTCAGATTGCGGCGCATGTGTTGTACGACAGAAGCGAGTGTGTTGATAGCGATAATCTGACGATGATACTGGTGCAAACTAGCACCATGTTTTAAGCATGTGACATAACTGCACCAACAAGCTGCCTTCCAGCCCATGATTCCGCACCAAGACCGGACGAAAGCACATCTTACAACTCTGCGATAGGCGACAGCCATGGTGATGATGCCCATCGGCATCCGAGTGGTGTTCTGATGCTGACCTAAGCCCCCTTGATCACGATCGGCGACAGGCCGTGATCCTCCGGGCGTCTTGGCACCTCCGAACCGCAAATTGCACAGCGCAAAGGAGAGCCAGTCTTGGTATTTATTTTTCAACGGCGCTTCTGGCTGTGAACACCGCAGCGGCTCGCACCGGGACCCTTCTGCTCTTCCGCTCCTTTCGTACCTTCCCTTATTGCCCTTGTAATCGCAACTTCGTCACCATGTCGGAACCATTTCCGGAACTCAGCGGTGCTCCCAGCAAGAACACCAACAGCGACAACATCCGCCTGCGCAGGCGGAAGTCAAGCGGGATCGGGCAGAACATAGCCGGCGACGTCAATGTGCCGTCGTTTGCGACTGGGCGGAGCGGCACCCCTCCTCCGCTGAACAGCCCAGCCAATGTCGCGGGCGACATGGCGGTATGCACCTGCACCCCTCCATTATGTGGTCGCGTGTTGACAAGACATCACAGGCAGACAAGACAGGCCGGCGCTCCAAACGTCGCTCCATGCGCCGCACGCTCTCCAAGTTCAAGCGCCAGTGCATCCGGCACACATGGCTCGGCCCGCTCGTCCTCACGCTCCTCATCATCTCGCTATACCTCGTGTACCCATACCCCTCGAATCCGATCGCAGCCTGCCTCTTCATCTCATACCCCCTCGATCGCAGTGATCCCCTCATCCCCGCCCATGTCCGCGCCGACCCGACCGCACCACTCCACTATGGCAAGGGCGCACGCGACTTCGCTTTTGTTGGATTCTACATCATCGTGCTGAGCTTTACGCGCGAGTTCTGCATGCAGAGGCTCATCAAGCCTATTGCGCTCCACTATGGCATCCGTAGCCGCGCAAAGCAGTCGCGCTTCATGGAGCAGGCGTATACCGCCCTGTACTTTGCACTCTATGGCCCCTTTGGACTCTGGATCATGTCTCGCACGCCCGTCTGGTACTTCAACACCACCGGCATGTATGAGGACTTTCCCCATCGTACGCACGAGGCGTTGGTCAAGGGATACTACTTGTTGCAGGCTAGCTACTGGGCGCAGCAGCTCATTGTTCTGGTGCTGATGCTGGAGAAGCCACGCAAAGATTGGAGTCAGCTTGTCGCTCATCACGTCATCACCATCAGCTTGATCTGGCTGAGCTACCGCTTCCACTTTGTCTACATGGGCATCGCCGTATACATCACTCACGACATTTCCGACTTCTTCCTTGCCGTAAGTAGCCTCTCTGCTACAATTTTCACCACGTGTGCTAATATTTTCACAGACCTCCAAATGCCTCAACTACATCGACGCCTCCTTCGTTGAGCCCTACTTCTTCGTCTTCATGGTCGTCTGGGCCTACCTACGCCACTACATCAACCTCAAGATCCTCTGGTCCGTCCTTACGACATTCGAGACCGTCGGGCCTTTCGAGCTCAACTGGGAGACACAACAGTACAAGTGCTGGATCGCGCAGTACATCACCTTTGCACTGCTTGCAAGTCTGCAAGCCGTCAATCTCTTCTGGTTCTTTCTCATCTGCCGCATCGCGGTGCGGTTTGTCTTGTACAACACTGCAGACGACGACCGCAGCGAATACGAGCCTAGCGAGGAGGAGGCCGAGGAGAGGGCGAAGGAGCTGAAGGACTTGAAGGAGGAGATTAATGACACGGCTGATGCCGCCGAGGGCGTGCTCTCCGTAGCCGCAGCGAAATCTGATGGGCTCAAGAAGAGGAATGGCGCTGCCAAGTCTTGAGAGGTGAATGCGGCGGCCTTTGCATAATATGGAGTTTCCTGGATGAGTGTTGGACTTGAGAATTGTTGATAGGGTAATTACGGGTATGCTTTCCTTTGCATGGATCGCCCGAACGAACGATTTGTACAAAAACGTGTCGATGATCCGCATCGTACCGAGTGGGTCTAGAATATATAATATAATGTGAAGCATGACAACATCCTTGCGTAGTACCTTTTCTGCACACAATAGTCGCCGAGCAGAACATAAGCGATAGCAAAACAGAATCAAAGATCTAGCTCCACAGAGAGATTCCAAAGAGCCCGTGGTCGCCGTTCTCCCCTAATTTCCGAGTCATGGCCCGCCGAAACTTGTGGAGTGGTGTTTTGAAACACGCTTTGGATCCCTGAGCAACCCAACCTGAAGCACCTAACACAACGAGGCGCCCGACCGGATGGTGCTACCGAGCGGGAAATCGAGATTAAGTACAATGTCATGCTAGTCGCACAGGAACGACGTATAATGATCGACGCTGCCGCAAGCCTGCGCGGGCGTTGTGGCCATCACTTTTGGAATCCTACTGTATATACTGTGTACATGAACACGATACCATTATAACGTTAACAAATCTTGGGGTTCACGACAAATACCGACGAAATGCGCTCACTACGCCTATCAACAAATCTGTTTCTCTACCTCACCCCCCTTCTCCCCATCGTCCACTCAACCTGCTTCCTCCCCAACGGCACCGCGAACCCCTCCCTCGGCGCCGCACCCTGCTCCTCAGACCCATCCAACCCTCTCTCAGCCGTCTGCTGCAACACGAAATGGTCAAATCCGCCAGGTGGAGACTTGAAGTTCGGTCAACCGCAAGATGAATGTTTGCCCAATGGCTTGTGTCAGAATCGCGGAATGAGTACCAAAGAGGGCATGGAGATGCCGCCGTGGACGCATTTTTATAGAGTGTATTGTGCGAGGGAAGATGGGGTGGGGTGTGTGGGGGTATGTGATACTGGGGTAAGTCAATCTTATGTTTTTTTTTGGGGTATATTGGGGATGGGCTGGAATGGGATGTGAAGATAAAGGAGAAAACGACGAGATGAGAAACGACTGATGGGATGAAATGCTAACGAGTGTCTTTTTGAATAGTTAAATGCAGACAACGTCGTCCAAATGACTCCCTGCGACGGCACGGCCACGAGCGAGAAATGGTGCTGTGGCGACAAGGCGGATTGCTGCGATGCGGAGAACGCACATAAGGCTGTTACTGTACCGAGGAAACTGGGTCAAAAGTTTTCAGCAAACTCGACATCCGCCTCCGCCTCATCATCCCCGACACCGGGTTCCTCACAGCAATCCTCATCCGCCTCCGACGTTAAATGGAAAATCGGCTTAGGCGTCGGCATCGGCATCGGCTTTCCGATCATGTTAGCATTGGGGATATTACTGGGCATGTTCTGCTTTAAGAGGAAAGGAGAAGCGCAATCGTCAGCGTCAGAGGTACAGGGGAATGAGGTTGCGCAGGGGCATGTCAAGAGGCAGGCGACGGATGATACGGTCGAGCTTATGACGCCTGTGAGCGAGCTGTGGGGGGATGGGAGGTGTAAGGCGGAGCTGGCTTGACGAATTCTTCGAACGCGCTCAGAAGGGAGTTTAGGACTATTATGATCGCTTGCAAGGCTTTGAATCTCCTGATGGGGAGTTTGGATAGAGATGAACCGAATCGAATGAATGATACGTCGAGATGCATTTCGCGGTTTTGTGGAATGATAGGCACAAAGTCATCTCCAGACTCGACTTCAGATAGTGGTTCGCTGGTGTACATGTGTCGCGCTCTCGACTTTCACATGAATTGAATGACGACGAGGGTGTACAAGAGGATGGATGGGCATGACTCGCCTTGCAGCATCCAGCCTTGAACTTCTGCAAGCCATTCCTGCCATGCCGGCCGCCAACGCTAGCGCTACTATAATTATCACCGACATTTAAACCCCATCCCTCTTTCAGGCACCAAGTGTTGCTTTATGCAAACGAAATTGTGACACGAGTATAAGATCTCTGTAGCGCCGCGACGTAGAATGACAAAATCCTCGCGATAATCCAGGTCCTGGAGTGTTTACGACCCACGAGTACATGTCTAACGCTCAGGGGCCAGCTTCAAATTCAGACAGAGCACACACACAATCACCTGGGGCAAAAAACAGAAAGCTTCTAGTACGCCGTGAATAATGCCTTCATATCCAGGCCTCGGACTTCCCCTCCGCCACGACAACCATGGCGGGGAATCCTACCCCATTGGCGCCCACCGCAATAACTATTGCTCCTCCTCCGTGCTCCTCTTTGTACGCGAAGTAGCCATGCTAGATATCATGGAGAAAATCACGGACAAGCCCGATTGGCACAAGAAGGTCTTCGACGACGCCATCGTTGCAAAGTGGGAGCAGGAAGCGCTGGCCATTCCGGATAAGGAGTTGTATAAACTCGCATTCGAGGCTAAGACCCAGTACTGGCCCGATGGCGATGGAGGTCGTGTCGTGCTTGTGGATGATGATTGGGTGCAGAGGAAGAGGAGGGTGCAGGGGATCTTGGACCGGACGGCTTGGGAGTTTGTGAGTCTGTTCAATCGCATTGGTCAGAGCTGTGAAGTGACAACGACTGACCGGTGAGATAGTGTATCCGGGAGCTGCGCTGTAAAGCAACGTACTTTGAAGAAACTGGCATCGTCCCCACGCTAGATGCATGTGCTTCAGTTGCAAAGTCTGACACGGCAGTATCGCAGGAGCTGCACGATGCGTTACGAGCAGCTTTCAAGAAGCTCAAAACGGACCAGAGCCACTCGCCTGATTGGCATCCACGCTCTGGCGATATGGTACAAGATCTCGTCCACCCATCGTTGTACCCCTTGGTATATGGTCGGTCCCGTGTATTCAAGGACGAATGCGTTGGCGTGGAAGATGCGATTCATGCCTGGGCAGGTAAAGGCGACATCATTCCGAAAGACGACTCGAGACCGTATCGTCCCCACTTTGGAAGTAGTGAGGTGCCGCCCGAATACTGGTCCTCGACGTATCAGTGGTTGCCTGCAAACGTCGCGTTCCAAGAGGATGGTGGCGTGCAATTCACTAGCTATATCAATAATTTGCATCCGAACAGGTACCCCGATATCTATCGAACGATTGAGAAGTTGATCGGGGTCTCTCTTCCTTTGTGGAACCAATGCCTCGCAATGGGGATAGACCAAGACTGTACCAACGGCGCAGGACGTCTAGACCCGCGAATTGATGTCCCCGCCAGCGCAGAGTCAGTAATTTGCTTTTCCTCTATAGAAGTATACGACTAATAGTGCCTTACAACAGCGACGAATGCCCCGATAATTGGATCCCTTCGAGTCCTTCAGCATGTGCGTATCTCGATATCACAGACGAGCAACTCGAAAAGGCAGGTTACCAACCTAGTCACCACTCTGAAGAAGAAAAGCCATTCTACAAATGGCTCGCCCTCCGCATCCCCAGAATTCCAGACCCAGCCTGGGAAGACATTTGCTACGCACCCGAACCAGACCATCCATTACGTGAACGCTTCGCCAATTCCGGGCTCCAGATCATCGTCAAACTCGCCTCCATCGAACTTACACCTGCAAAGCCAGACTTCCCCGTCGGCGGCTGGCACATCGAAGGGCAGATGAACGAACACATCGCCGGCACGGCACTGTACTATCTCGATAGCGAAAATGTAACCGACACCAGCCTTTCGTTCCGCATGCAGACATCAATCAGCATGGAGGACGAAGATACATATGCCGTAGGCCAGGACGCATATACGTGGATGGAGAGCGTGTTTGGCACCACGCTCGGCGGGGGTGGCTCGCCGTGTTTACAGAATTATGGGACTATGCAGACCAGGCAGGGGAGGTTACTTGCGTTTCCGAATGTTTTGTGAGTAGAAGTATGCGTAAAGTGGAATGGCAGCATGTACTGATTTGCAATGAACAGTCAGCATCGTGTGAGTCCTTTCAGACTTGTTGATCCGAGCAAGCCGGGACACCGCAGATTCATTGCGTTGTGGCTTGTTGATCCGACGAGGAGAATTGTGGGCACGGCGAACGTGCCGCCGCAGCGGTGGGATTGGTATATGGAGTCGCTGCTAGGTGACTCTGAAGAGGAAAGGAGAGGGGCGTTGAAGAAGTTGCCGGCAGAGCTGGTCACTTTGCTGCAAAAAAATGAGATGATCGGAAATGGTGAAAGAGAGCGCCTCGAGACGTCAGAGAATCCAAAGTTGAATGCAGAGCTACTAAAGATGGTTAGGGAGTATCTTGAGGTTGAGGGAAAGTCTATGTTCATGGGAATTGAGGAGGCGAAAGAGCATAGGGGGAAGCTTATGCAGGAGCGCACGGCGTTTGTGAAGACGGCGGAGATGGGATGGAGAGATAATTCGTATAGCTTCTGTGAGCATTGACGGGGTTTAGAGGCCATCATACCCTCATCTTAATCCGGGTTCACCAGCTGAAGCACTCAGATTATATCTCAGCTGTGGTCTCACACTACCATCTCGCCGCGATTGGCTGCACGTCCGTAGTAAGAGACCATACACCTTGGGCATTGACAGCATGAACGACCACTTGTCGATTCACGTCGGATCTTCGTGTAGTTGTCGCAATTGTCTGAGTTGTCTTTCCCTGCCGGAATGATTAGTCCAATTTCATCTTTAAAAAGCAGCGATCAAATTATACCTGCACTCTCGCGCCCCTGACATTAGTGTATGGATTCCCAACCTCATCTGTACCCGTCGGATACTGCACGATTACCGAGTATGCCGCCGCGGACGCAACCGCGCCCCAGCTAGCTTGGAAATCCCCAGCATCGTTCACTCGGCGCAGCGATACTCCCGAAACCTTGGAAGGACGGGTCGCACTGTTGGCTGCGGCAATTTGCCCCGTGGTGAACCGATAACGCGCTGCCGAACACGCCGAATTCGCAGATGTGGTAAAGAAACGCCATGACACAGGCGCTTGCCCACTTTTACACACGTTCCCAAACTCATGCACAGCTGTAAACGCTGAGTTCCCAGGATATGCGGTCAGGAAATTATTCCCAGGGTACGGGTAAAACGTGTCGCTGACACCGAAGTTCGTAGAACCAAATGGTTTGTGCTCAATGCGACTCCCATCGGTGTAGGTGGCTTCGAAATTCCATTGCACGCCGATATAGCGGTCTTTATCGAAGGTGAGTTGCGCGGCGCAGCCGGGGAGGTTGAAAGCTTTGAAGTTGGCGGGTGGAGCGCTAGAGCTGCAAGTGTAGGTCCAAGTTGTAGATTGACGCTTGTCGAGGTTGTCAAGGAGAGGAGACGACGTGCTAGTGCATGCTAGAGCAGCTATGCAAAGGGCGATGGATGACTTCATCATGGTTCAACCTGCGAAGGTCTTTCTCCATCTCTCTAGGTACTTTGGAGGCCTCAGGCGACTTTATATACCGCAAGGAGAATGACGCCATGACCGAAATGCGAAGCTAGTAGAAACGAGAGCGTTGATCTGGTGACATTGTGCAGCGCGACAAGTGAACCAAAGACTCCTTTGCCGAGGCCAAGGCGGGTCAATTGAGGTTATACGACGGATTCTAGGACTCCAAGACGGACGGAGGGGATAATGAAGCTAGTGTACGCTTTACCAAGACGTGCTAGCAAAGTGATCATCCGAGCCGCACCGAAGCGGTGTCGCTTGGCAATGCTGATCAGACAAAAGTCCAGAGGCGAGATACAGTAGCGCTAACGGGGTGATCACCACGTATACACGATCATGCAGTGTCTACAAGAGAAAGACGTTACCGATGTAAGGGTATCTAGAGCCTACCATGGGCCGCCTTAGATCACGTTTGCGAAAAAGCAGTCAAAAGTGGCTGTAAGTAGAATTTGTATCGGTCTCAGTTCAGGTTGAAAGTGCACAGTGCTAGCAGAAGCAGCAGATATCTTTTGCCATTGCAGTCGCTTCCATATATAACTACTATCAGACAGCTAGTAGAGATCTACAGTATGAAAGCTAAGCAGCTGCGTGTAGACAAATAGCCATAGGGACAAATAGTGCGTCACTATGGAATAATCAGCGGGGAATATTATTTTCATCTGAATTATTCTCGAGAGCGCTCCTCTTGTGAAAAATAATGCGTTAGCCATCTACCCAATCAAGTGTACCAGAAATCTCTCGGTAATAGCCAATTCATGCTCCTCAACGCAGGCGGTTACGCCGACAATCCGCACATATTTGTACATGACACTGCGGACATCGCAAAATAAACCTCCAATGCTGCCTCGCGCACATCTCACAGCGAAATGCTTGTCCATTGCCTCCTTCAACCCTGGGCAACCATCCCCGGTGTGTACAATTGTGGTTCTGACGAAGTGCATCTGCCATTTCTTCGACGCGACGATTGAGTTCCATTTCCGGGAGCGGACGTAGTGCAGCTCTATTGACCACCTCTTCTGCCCTAACTACAAGCCGCTCTTCGTTCCATTGATCGCAGGGGCAAGTCTTCCAATTAGCGCCACAGATGTAACAAAACTCAGCGCCACATTTGCAGCTAATCACAGTTATTTTGATGTGCGCTAATATAGATCAAGGGTACTTGCGTCATATGATTACAGCCATGGTCTAGCTCAACCATTGTACGGCACGAATAGCAGCGCTGCCATCCCTGCTCGTTGGCAACGGTCAAAGTCGCTTGTAGTGCTGGATCAGCAGGGCAATCGGTATCCTCATGAAATCCAGCTTTGCATGCTGTGCAGGTTTCAGTGAAGCAGTAGGGGCAGTTTGCCTGGCTTCCCGTGATGTCCATGGGCTTGATAAACCTGGCGCAATCATTATTGCTGCAATATGTCCTGTCACTGGTCGAAAACTCGATCTCCGCATTTTGAATACTCTCAAGCTCATCACTTGAGCATTGTCGCTGTATATAATGCAAAGGAATCGGCTGGCGACAGCAACGAGCTGGGAAGAGTGACTCATCGGCTGTGGCGTCTAAGAAAAGCCTCTTCAAACAGCCAATGCAATATCGATCCGCGCACGGAAGTAAGATCGTAAACGGAGCTCGATAGATTTCATAACAGACGTCGCATTCATGCATCTGTGAGAATTCTCCCAGGACTTTGGCTTGTTGGTCCGCATACGCATTGGAAGGCTCCGTGTCCAGGGCATCCTCCACATCAAGGTTGATAGTATTTCCTTCGTCAACGAGGTCCTGGAATGAATCCGAATCATTGTAAGATGAGCTGGTGGTGTAAGGTTCGTTAGGATACCCTTCTTGTAGTCGGCTTGCATATTCTCTGTCATATCGCGCTCGCTTTTCTGGTTCAGTGAGTTGAGCAATTGCATGAGCGTCCACATTGACCGCACAAGCGATACTATGCGCCATCTTGAGATCTTTCAGGAAGTCTAGATGTCCAAGAATCTCGGACTGAAAGTTATCAGACGCAATCTTTGTATCTGGAGGGTTCCCCGCGGCATATTTTCCCTTGCTTTCGCTTTCGTCTAATTCAATCTCCATCAATTGAAGGCTAAGTGCAGCGATTTCGTCATCGAGTAGCATGATAGGAGAAGGCGTGAAAAGAGCGGGCTCGAAAGGACAAGTCTCTGCTGATTCAAAAGTCGGGGTCGCCATAGCAGGACTGGCGGAACTAGGGAATCCGGTTCCGTGTTGCGTTTGAGAGAAGGTGTAATTCATGATATCTGAAGGACTGAATTGACGCCAACTGTACATGATAGTTCAATGAATTGCTATAATCTTTAAAGATGGCAAGTCTCATGTGAATGTGGTCTAGCGTTGCCATATCCGATCCAGCCCAAAACCGAACGCCGTGCAGCTGTTAATGGAGGTGCCCTTGTGCGGACAAGCTCGGCTTCAATAGCGAATTCAACAAGGCACTTGCTGCATGCCTTATTCTCAGAGTACGTACCTTGTTAATGTGTGACCTCTCGCTACACATCCCTGCAAAACAATTCTTCAGGAATTGCAGAGGTACATCTGCAGCTTCTTTCAGAGGTACTGAGCTTCCTTCTACTACCAAAAGCTTATCGCTCGTTTTATCAGCTGATAGCAAAGGGTACACACAAATGCAACGTTCAGCGAGCTTAGGGCTATACTGTGTCGGAGCCGAAGGGAGCTAAATTTGAGTATTTGTATGTACCCAAAACAGCCAAAAAAAAAATTATTGTACAGGTGCAGCTGCTCTTACACGATGAAGAGGACCCTATATCTTGTTTCTTTTAATCATGTTCTACCAATGAGCACGCCTAAACCTCTAATCTGAGTATTACTCGCAACCATCTCGTTGAGAAAGCCTGGTCGCATGCTAGACGAGTGTGAGGAATTTACGACCTCTTCGTTGTCCCAGCGAAGACCTTATCACGGCGCAGTAGAGAGCAAAAGAGCTTGGATTTGTTGTTGAGACCCATTATACTGAGCAGAAATCGATATTTGACGCACTGCTAACGTACGACTCTGAAGCTGCCACTCACTGATACTCATACGCTATGGTTATGGTCCACACTTTGATTTCCCGGATGTCTTGTGAAGATTATCGACCTTCACCAGTTGAATGAATCGTCTTCATACACCACTCTTCGTTTTGGCGCTTGTGATATGGCATGAAAAAATAGCAATGCATACATCCAAGTAATAAGCGTAACATTCGCTAAGGAATATCAAATAAATGCTTCATCAATTGCAGCGTTCACACGCACGTCACTCCGCTACATAGTCAGACGCCCCAATCGAGAACTTAACGGACTTTTACGTAAAACGTTTCATCCTGTGTAAGGCATAGAGCTGCGCCTACAGGAGAACAGGACCGTTCGACTCAAGATCTAGCAGCAGGCGAAAGTATGCCATATTGCAGGCCAGGTGATGACAGCGAGGCACGCATCGTGCATTCCATGCAAGCTCACCGATTACTGCACGAGCCATGCCAATTAGAGCACGTTACCACAGTGAGCATTTGCATCGTTCCTCATCAGGGTAGGTCAGTTTCAAGGGTCGAGTCTCGAAACCTTTCGTTTGTTGCATCAAAGCGAGTAGATCTCGCAGCACTCACCACGGCGAAAATATTACAAAGCGTATGGATTGTACAAGAGAGAGTCAATCAGACTGTCGGGAAGTTATAAGTACTATCGGTATGTCCATGCTCATTCGGACCAAGTTCCATTACGTTTTCGTTCATGAAAAGCTCCTCCACATTGCGCTGAGGTGAACGCACCGAGACAGTGACAATGATGTCCTACATAATGGCAACCGTACCCTAGCCCACTATAATAAGTTGGCGATGCAATTGGCGGACTAACTAAACCATAATAGACAAGAGAAAATTACTTTGCATGTAGGATATAGGCAGCAAACAGGGTATCCAACACAACCGAAGCCCTTACCGCCCAACTCTCACGAGGGATCTGCGCACTCTCAATCCACTTTCGGCCTTATCTTGTAACCACACGCTGTCGTGAAACTCGAACAAAACCTTGCGCGGTCAAATTCATTGCGCTTATCGTTTGGAATGTCTTCCGATAATATACTTATGCTAATTGGCTCTCGTTGGTGAGTAAGTGATACGGAATGTGATCTCGACATGTGTGCAGAACCATGGCTATGCTTATGAACCTTGGATACCTTCTCAGCTACCGGTTCAACACCCCTTTGTTTCTTCACTCTCTTGACAAATCGCGCTCAACTATGGTTATAAAAAAGGGCAAAAAATGCCTTTCGAAGGAAACCAAGCTGAAACCGAAGCCTGTTTCGTTGATGAAGCAGGAAATACATACCGAGGGCTCCAAGCTCAATATCTCAGTAGAGGCGATACCAATCGAAGAGTGTGCAGTCGAAATCGCTGTTGACCAGGCGCCTATGGATGATCTTACGTTCAATATTGCTGTGAGCGAGACACTCAACGAGGTCCTCATGCCAGGAACCCCTGTGGAGAGATTGACCATCGTGAGGCCTCTTCACGACTCTGCTGTAGCGGATGTCATAGATGAAGTCTCCAAGGCCTGTGATTATATGCCAAAGCAACCTCGATCTTCGTGAGATATAACCCATTTTTAACATCAATCCAACCTTTTGGCAACTAACCATCATATGCAGGCCTTATACGAAGCCTCCCGTCAAAGTCTTGATTGGACCAGAAGAAATTATACATTACGTTCCGAGACACCTCATACCCCATAGCTTAGACAAAAATGGTCCCATGGAACAGCTCTCCCTCAGTGACATGGATCTAGCCACGGGCCACACCTTTGTCCACTACTTCCACACCGGAATGTACGAGACGATTCACACTGAGAGTGACCCTACAATTCTCACCGCGGTTGCCAAGCTCAAGCAAGCTGTTGCCGTGTATCTCGCGACTGTCCATCATGACATTCCCTGCCTGAAAGAGCTGGCCATATCTGAGATGAGAACACATGCCTCCAGGCTGGATCTCATGGAATTTATTCTAGCAATCGGGGAAGGCTTCCAACGCCTCGGTCCGGAGAGCTGGGTGCATGGATACCTGGAGCAGAAGGCAAAAGCAGCATTTAGAGAGAATCACACCGTGTTCACCAGTGAGGCTTTCCTGGACACCTTGGACAATACGAAAGTGGCCAGATTCATGATGAGGTGTATGGCGGAATGTTACGATAACAAAATTTCCAACATGGGCCTCACAGAGAAAGGGATGTCCGAAATACTAAGTGATTGTCAACCAAGCCTTCCAGTACTGTCACAGAAGGAAGCGGTTGCCGAGCAGAACACTACTGCTCAGCATCAAATCATTACACCGCTTGCTGATGAATCAGCAATATTAGAGTGCTACGCGATCGAAACTCTTCAAGATGACCTTGTGTCTGTTGAGGATTTTTGTACGATCAGCTGTCCGTCATCCGAGTGGGCAGGCGAGCCTCGAGCTTGCCTAGAAGAACTAGTAAAGTGTTCTGCCGAGCTCAGAGAGCATTACCAAAACGTCCCTAGGTCTGCCTATCAAACTGATCTAGGCAGGCGTCCGCCATGTGAGCAGCACTCACCGTCAACTTCCTTGGTTCCCAACTTTTCTGTTGAGGCCAGTCATGGACCGATAGCGGGCTCTATAACGAAACGATGCGATGAGAAACCCAATGGATGCCACCATTTGCTTAAGAATCAGGCACTGAAAGACAGCGTGGTCAATCAATCGACCATGAACGAACAGAAGGAAACCAAGAAACAGCGGAAGATGCGCTTGAAGCAAGAACGAAAGGAGATGAAAGAGCTTTGGGAGATCATGAAACAAATTCGCTCAGAGGCTGCTAAAGGTAGCAGTAATATCACTGAGTCGGTAGTCCAGTCCAACTACCAAGGTGAGGTGCACAAAGGTCCGATCCGGCATGCTGGCGATGGTGATAGTCGTATGACAGATCTGCGGGCGGCGCTTACGGACATACTCAACGATATTAGACCCACAATCATTTCGTAGCATATACATAAGGAATTGGGTACCTCTACTGCTACTGAAATCTCTATGAGATTTATGCGCACAGAATGTAGCTAAGAAAGAACTATCATGACCCTAATATATGCATCAATCGATCAATCCGTGGAATGGAGTAAACACGGCTCGAAGACCTCATTCAGCCTAAGTTCCCTTCACTCACCGCCTCCCTTACCCTATCAACCTTCTACCACTATGACTAGCATGTGGCTACCCTGGGTTTGCCTGAAAGGGGGATCGGGTTGCGTAGCCGGCTCTCCTCTAAACAGCGCTGGTTCTATTGTCGTTCTATAATGTCTATTATCTACCATTGTGTACCTTCAACTTATGATTAAAATGCCTCGTTCTGGATCAACTTAAGCTTCGATTGTATTGTAGTATCAAATATCTTAGAGCTCGCGCTGGATATTACTTTTTGGTTCTTGTTGTAAAACTCGCTCCGATTTGGTGATTTGTTTACCAAAAGGAAGAAATATCACCATTAAGTTCTCCGTCGACTTTTAGCACTGGCATCAGAGTACCAACTAATGGTTTTCCAGCTCATTTTGCTCGGCTTCACACGATAAACGGCTCCGGTGTCATGCATAGCTTCATCTTCGAGGTATTTGACTTATGTAAATACTGAAATACAGAGTTAGGCTGGCCCCAACGCGACCTACTCAGACTCGGTCTCCAGCCACAATATCAAAAAAGGTCTGGTATCTCCTATGGGAATGTATCCAGCAAAGGCATCATCTCAACGAAATGGCTGAGCACATGGATGATTACAATAATGCCGGATAGTGGATCAAGTGTCATCACGCAATGGTGATCATGCGTTGCTTCTCATGTGTTAGCTGTATGATTTTTTCATATCCATTGTTATACACTGCTGCATTCCTCAACACTTCAGCTCTTTGTACCGCTACTCCGAGAAAGAACCAACCTATCGACCATCAATTGGAATTTTTCGAGAGACTAGCAATTGGAACTTGTTTAGAGGGATGAAAGACCATTCGAGGAGGTTTTGGATTAATATTAGAGATCCAATAGATGCAAGTTTCACGAAAACAGAGAAGGCTGGTGTAAGTGAGTTATGGACCAAAGCGATAATCAAATATGAGCTTCGATGTGAGGTACCTAGCTCATGACTCGGCAAAGCTAAGTACATATACTAAACGACAACACTCTTTAAGCAAATGATTCGCATGTCCCATGATCCATTAGTGCGTCTGGCGTTTATCGCTGCAGCGTCAAGACACCAGGTCGGTAGGGCAGTTTACCGTAGTCGCCACCCGAGCTTGGTGACCGCCCCTGGTAGAGCAACTGCAAGTTGCATGGGTCAACTGTAAAGGTCTGATCTGGGTTCTCGCGATACAGATCGCCATGACTGATATCGTTCGTCCACGAAGCTCCAGCGTTTGCTTTGCCAGCAAAGGGGTTCTGCTCAGATGCTGCCTGTGGGGTCCAGTTTCCTCCAAGGCTTGTTGCCGTGAATGACCTGAAATATCTGCCTCCTGATCCGATCGCCTCCACGATCATGAGGTACTTCTTCTGGCCCTTGAGTGTGTAAACTTGGACCGCTTCAAATAGGTTATTGGTGCTGTCGCTCATAACCGTCACATAGTTTGAGCCGAAGCTGCCAGGAAAGTTGCCAATGGGCATGCTAGCCCTGTAAATCTTGCCGTTGTCGCCGCAGAAGAAGAGGTACATGTTTTGATCATCCGCAATCAGGGTCTGATCAATAGGACCTGTTCCTGAGCCCTGAATGCTTCCAGTGAAAAGGGTCTGCGCACCTGACCACGAGTTGCCGTTCGAAGGATCCTTGGACGTCTTGTACGAAAACGCGGTCGGTCCCCACTGATGAGCAAGGATCCAAGTGTCCTTTGGCTGAAAATAGAACAACGTGGGAGCAACGGCGCCGGCTATGCTATTTTGTGTTGCCGATCCCATGTCTGACCAGTTGGAGAAGGGTGTGAACATCATTGTACCCCAGTTGTTGCCGTTGTCATGGTTGGTGGCATACACAAGCTTCTTGCCATTATAGTTCACAACGGTGAAATCCTTCAATGAGGCCCATCCTGACTTTGGCTGCGCAAGGGCACCGGTGGATGTCCAACGGTATGATGATGGGAGATCGCATGTCTGTGCTGAAGCGGAAGAGGCTGCTGCTAGCAATAGCACGCCGGCTTTGATGGTGCTCAGGACGGCCATGAGTACAGATTTGGTGAAATGACCTGTTTTCAATGCTCAGTGCTGGATGACATCCAGACATCCTGCCTGTCGACGTTATATACTCTCCAAAACCTGCTGCATTTGGGGTACAGTGGTCAAGGACTTCGGTTAATCGTCTGGTCTTGGTGGGCTTGGCGATCGAGGTACATTTAATCTAAAACAGATCTTCCCAGTGCACATGCTGCAATTGTACGGCTTTTATTTCCCCGGAATGCGGGGAACAGTTTTATAGTCCTATATGCACGGACGGGTAAAGCATGGAAACCGCCGGCAATTAGCGACGTTACCTACATGGATAGTGCGCGCAGAATAACATGCACCAATGACGTTGGCTTCAGGATTGCCACATGGCTCGCGTAACCTCGATAAGCTTGACTGGTGATTGGAAGCGTGTGCCCATTGGACGGTCATTTTATTTGCAACAGGGTCACATTGTCTTCTCGAATCTATTAAAATGAGGACGTCAGGGTCACACAGCACCGTCCAAGACACTGCAAGAGACAAGAATGCAATCTGCATCTCGTACGGGCGGAAAAGTCTGGAGGCACCCGCCTTGAGCCTATCGAACATCAGTCGAATCCTCGAGGTTGGATCTCCATCATAATATTGTGATGCTGACGAGGACTTCTTCACAACCGGGATGATCAAAATGTCCTGAGCGCGGGATCTTTATTAGTCCGATAAAGATTAGCCTGAACGCAATCGCAGCAAGAATACTATGATAAAGTGCCATAGCTAAGAACTTCAAGGCGTGGTGGTTGACACAGTTGCAGCATCGCCATATTATAGAAAAGCAGTCTACTCGAAGCAAGTGCAATGGGCTGTGTTTGAGATGTGTCCATGGATCATATCCTTTGAAGTAGACTAGATCTGTATGTCATATCTCAGCACTGTGCGGTTCATTTTGGAAATTCCAAAGCCTCGGTGATTGCTTGATGAGCTTGCACAATGCCCGTCTCAACTTTTTCTCGATGGCACTGACAGACCGCGTGGCACTACGGCACGACGCAAGATGTGGACAATGGCTCAATTGTTAATGAAGGAGTCCTGAACAGGAAGGAAAATGTATACAAAACTCGTCAGGTCAGCAGGGCACTTGGAGCAAGTAGAATGCTGATTGCCATAATGTCTATACCAGCTAAGGGTTGGATGCTAAAATCTTTGGGAAGATAATCGGGCTGAAGTCACTATGGCAATATATCTCTGCATGAGTGAACACTTGGTACATTAGCTGTTCCTGATATTTCAATGGCTGTGATCATCTCTGTGATAATGCTGAAGGTGATGTTATTCCGAAGTCTGAGAGACGATGTCCAGGTACGCAAAAACCTCGAGAGGCACGGGCAAGCGATGTAGTACGCCAGGATGCCATGTAACATCAGCCAGTCTCGTGTGTATTGGGAGGGTCCGTCATGGGATATACAGTGCCACCAAAGACTCTATCGAGGCCGCAGTTCCAAGCTCCGGTGGGATTTGTGTAGCTTACCCAGGATTCGTTTGTTCTAGCGTTTCGATGCCCCCTGTCGACTGACTTTTCGAGGCTTTGTGGGGATTGTGGAGAATCATTAGATCCTTGCATAAAAGGCTTGCTAATTGGCTCGTCATAGAAGGTGTACGAATCGGAAAGTACGTCCATGTTGGCTTGATCGAACAACGACCATGACGGGTCAAGATCGAATTTTGTGAAAGTTGACGTCGGAGGCATTGTCGTCCGATGTTGCCATGCCTCGATTCGGGTGGCTAAGAGTGCGTGGAGATTAGGCTCTGGGCGTGTTGTCTTTCTCAACTTATTGACATGGCATTGTACAAGGTTCAAATCTGGCTTGCATGTCAGCGCCACTTCCGATATTTCCCTTCGTATATTAACTTTCTTCTTCCCCAGCACCGCCCTCCACGCCTTGCAACACTGTTATCGCTGCCCACGCGATAATCTAAATAAGCTCGTCAGAATGGCAAGTCTTAAGCCCACATACGTAGTCTTACCACGAGATCCCAGTTTGCCCGAATGCCGGCATCGCTTTTTCGCAGCGCAAGGGTCGCACGGGCAGAGAGCAGAAGTTCGTATTGTTGACGCGAAGCCATGTTATCGGCAAACAGATCCAAACCTCGGGCGGGATGATATATAGAGAGGACAAGCAGTCGATGGAGGTTATACTGACGCCTGATTTGAAGGCGGATTTGAAGGCCATCATGAATGGTGTTGGTGCTTCGACCTGGGCGATCAGCTCGAACTTTCATTATAGGTACCAAATCACACACATTCGGAGCTTACGAGCCATTAATCTAAACCTCTCGTCCAGCTCTTTATCACCTGTGCATCGATTTCAGTGAAATTGGGAATCGGTGATGGCACCAATGGATTTTGAGTTGACGTTATTGCCGACCATATTGTTGGCAAGCCACGGCCTGCAAAATGACTCAAGCCGGTATGCATCATGATCTTTCAGACAGTTGTTAATGAAATATTTCTCGATATCCACTTGCAGTCTCACCGTGAGTTTGTGAAAGGGATCATCAGTAAACATTTGGAACTGCCGGAGTGATGGCAGAGGCGCATGGACTGGCACAACCGTACATGATAGATGCAGAGATACATGCTCTAAATCAAGAATCTGGGCACGTTTGGTAATGCTCAGCGTCATGAAATAAGTCATCGTGTTACCTGTAGACCTGAAAGAAGCTGTCGCCACCTACTGGCTGTTGAGTTGATATGTACTGGACAATGATCCAGAACCAGGCGATATCCAATAGATATCCAGATTGCAGTAAGCTTTATCAGAGCTTCGGAGGTGAGACCTGCCAAGATAAGACCAAGAACATTTTGGAACGCATCCTGCTCGACATCCCGACTAGGTAACGCGTGCTGATCCCCTTCACCACATACAGACGGATGCAAAGCGTCTGGAATAGACAGCTCTGCTATGGCTTTGCAGAGAACGTGAAAATAACTGGGTGCCAAGGTGGTCACATCAGCCGAGCCATTGTGGATAGCCGAAACATACAAGATGGCCGCGAGCAGCAATGGTGTAGGGCTCCTGAAAGTCTCTTTCTCCGACTGAAAGTGCAGGCTCTCCATGTTGGTATGAATTCTGCAGGTTTAGCGGCTTGTTCATAAATAATGGATTTCTCACATACGATAGCCATAGCTGGGAGACTATATGTCTCGACCATAGATCCTGTTGATAGGGCTCCATATGGCACATTTCGCATTATGAGTAGCTGGGCGTGGAGAATACCATCCATTATCCAGGCGTTGTCTAGCATCATCCAGATATTCTGCTTCTGGTGGATCGTAGAATCTCCACGATGGCTTGTTAGCAAAGACTACTGCGATGAAGCACAGGCGATCATCACACGAGTAAGTTCTCTCTTGTCTCTGAACGTTCCTGATAAACATACGAAGACTGATCCTCAATGTAGTATCATGCTAATAGCAATCCCAACGATCCAATCGTACTCGTGGAGCTCGAAGAGATCAAAGAAGCTTGACGCCTGGAGCAAGAATCGGCAACTGCCGGGTCCTATCTCGCATTCTTCAAAACTCGGGGCAATATGCTTCGTTTCTTCATCATTCTAGCTGTTGGATTTTTCTCTCAATGGTCTGGAAACGGTTTGATCTCGGTAAGCTGCAGCATATATAAGGGGGTCAAGAGAGACCAATACTTATCGTAGTATTATCTCACCCTCGTTCTGGACTCAATAGGGATCACTTCTCAGGAGACTCAAACCCTGATCAACGGTATTCTGACAATTTGAAACCTCGTCACCTCTTTGCGGTTCTCGCTTCTTGTTAATAAATTCAGACGGCGCACCATGTTCTTGACCTCCACAGCACTTATGTTGGTCTGTTTCATTGTTTGGACAGCCCTGGAATCCACATTCGAGAAACAAGTCAATGCCGTTGGAACAGGATCATCTGCGGTTGGTAGAGCGGTGCTCGCATTGATCTTTTTGTACAACGCATCCTTCAACATCGCTTGGGCACCTCTCCAAGTCACATATGTGGTTAAAATACTACCTTACAGAACGCGTGCTAGAGTAAGATGAGGACATTCCCCAGCCTAGCACACCATGCTTACATACGGGTAGGGCCTTGTTCTAATACAACCTCTTCGTGTCGTTCGCGCTTATATTCAATCAATACGCGAATCCAATTGCACTGGAAGATCTGAAGTGGAAATGTATGCATGCGGATCCATGTGGGTCATGTCAACAACATGCTGACGAGTCACAGACTACATTGTGTACGACGGCTGGCTTTTGGCAGAATTGGTCATTGTCTACTTTCTGTGCGTCGAAACGTCGGGCTCCTTCTTGGAAGAGATGGCAGCTATTATTGATGGTGAAGAAGTCCGTGATACGATTGTTGAGGCCGTCGCTCGAGTTACTGATGGAAAGATGATGAAACAGCGCGCAGGAGCTGGAGGTGAAAAAGGCCCACAGGTCTATGTAGCTTAATCTTCGAACCAAGGTGGTTGACTTGGAGTTGCAGTATTGCAGAGCGTTCAGTAACTATCATGTAAGGTACTAGAAGGATGGTCAAGTGCCCTGCAGAGAGCGGAAAACACAACCTGATCAGACCAACCAAGAACAATAATATTCTGGTAGAACAAGATGTCAGTTTATAATGCTCTTTTCTGTAGCACGGTCGTGTGAAATGGCCTATCGTTGGCCTAAGGTAATGTAGTTTAAAGAATTGCTCATGCAGTCGTGCAAACAAAACCTATTATGATTCCACTGAGCTGCAAGGCACAAAAAGGTTATTCATATCAGGCCTCAAAACAATTGTAATTGATTCTAGACATCAGTATCAAAGGGTGATATTAATCGCAAGGCTTACAGTCCACTGATTAGACAACAGCTGGTAGATTGGGCATGGCAAGCTATCGGACAATAGTCACAAGCGAACGGAATCAATCGCGCCTGTTGTGCTACTTATGGAAGATATAACATACAAACAGACTATTTCCAAGCTTTGTTAGAGTAGGGAAATGAATGAAACAATAGTAGCACACCTAAATAAGATAAGAAGAGCCTCGTGCTTACAGGGCACAGGTGTGATCCGTGTATTTTGCGGCTGTAGCGATCTAGCCAACATAGACTTTGCTCTGGCTTCACAGCAGAGGCAAAGAAGCCATGTAAATACATGAATGAATGTGTTACATGTCGCGTTAACCAATGAGCTAATCTTTCGAGCTCGTGGTCGTCTTCTCTGTGGTCAGATCGTTGTTTTGTATCTCTGTTAGGAATGTCGGGCTGAATCTACCAGTCTCTGGATTTGGAAGATTCATGTCATGCCGAGTCTCCAATGACTTGAAAGACTGAAGAAGACTGTCATGATATAGCCGTGCTCGTTTGATGATACCGGATCTCTTGCCGGACGTGGACTCGGTTGCTCGTCCCTCCCACGCCAATCGTTGTTGTTCAACTTGGTTCTCGTAGGACCTTTGTTCTCGTTGAGCAAAAAGGGCACGGAATGAGATGATGCAGGCGATGAGGAATGCTATATTGATCAGCAGAAACATCGTGACTACGATATAGAGACTCACCAACAGCAAATTCGATGAAGATCCAGAACCACATCCAACCAGGATTCAGGTTTGCCATCTCATTGGCATTAAACTTCTTGTATGTACCTCCAAAAACACTTCCACGCACGATGGTGACAGCAATAGTTAGTGCAACAAGTCCGAAGGTACAGGACAGGATCAGCTTCTTCCTGAGTGTGATGCGCACGTTCCACAGGATGATGATCGGAAAGCACATGACTGTGGAATGTTAGCCCCTGAAGTAGCTTCATTCAATAGGGATTACTCACTGAAAAGGTCTGACACGACGTCGAGTACGACGGAGACGATCTGGAAATCAAAGTATCGCTTAAGAACATTGCGCTGCGTACATGACATCGCGATATACTGGAAGTCGCCAAAGACACATTTGTAGTCCATCAAGCCAAGGTTTGTTGCACCACAACTGATGGTGATGAAAAATACGGCGTACCAAAACACTAGGTACGTCGTAATTTGAGTTCCAAGACGTTTGAAGAACAAGAGAAAGTTGATCTTGACCGCTAGTATACCAACCAGTGCAATCGTTAGCGCAGCACCAAAGCCACGAAGTCCATTTCGCATGGTGTCCGGCAAGGTAGCATCCGGCATGACTTTGCCGTTTTCGATGTCAACAATCTTGTATACGTCGACCAGAAAGACTTGGCCGATTGCCGCAATCGAAAGAAGCAGTACGAGAGCAAACATCATGATCCAATCATCGACTAGCAAGTGATGAAAGCAATGTATGCGAATGTACAATCGAGCTGCGAAAGCAAAGGTGCACACGGCGCATAGTGTCCACAGGACAGCCTGTTATCTGGTGTCAATATCTGATAGGCGATATGTCATGAAGCACAAGCTCAGCCTACATGGAAAGCCTCAAGTGACATCAACTGAGAAGTCGTTTTTACTTGAGCATAAGTAGTAGGATCCATACTCGATATGGTGGTGAGGGATGCGAAGGGGAGCGAGCCGAAACTTTCAGTGCTTTTTTGTGCTTAACAATAAGTCGTGTGTTTTCACTACTACCGAGACGGCGTAGAGAGCCGTATTTGAGTATGTTGAATTTCTCCTTGGATGTGCGATACGCATGCCGTTCATGATTTTGGTTTCGCACAGCCCCTAAATTGAGGCACGGCATAACCTCAACCACCAAGCTCGGCCCGTTGCGCTGTGTCAGATGGTCAGCCAAAACTTGGGTATACAATCATTGCATACATGGTTCCAAAGCATGCTCAACGGTCAGTTAGCCACTCAGCATTTAGAGGCTCGCATCAAGACCAGTATCTTGTGGGCAACACGACTAGGGCAAGGACATATGAATCAGATTTCGGGGCTTATTCTTGCACACATGCAGCAGGTGGCGGTGGTGGACAAATCCCGTCTTGAAAGGCTGCATTAGACGCATTGGGATAGGCGGCCGGTGAGTGGGGGGCCCCAGCATTCGTACAGATGCAAATAAGCAAGACGAACCAAGTTTTCGGGTCTGCGCAAGGGGTGGTGCACATTCATTTGGCTATTTTGCCTCTGTGCATACCTTGGCAAGCTACGCCGCATCATCATTGCCTGTGCTCTTTGCCTGCCATCTCACCCAAAACACAACAACGCAAACCATCATCATTCTCTAGAAACATGGCGCTGATCGTAATGTATGCGTGCGGTGTGGCTGCGCTTTACGTGTTTCTACGCTGCTTGCTAGCCTTCACCCATGATATTAGGGAGCCTGTAGCACTTGCAACAGACTTTCCTTTCGTCAGTCCCCTTTTGGGGATGCGGAAGAAGGCAAAATTCTACATCGATCTCCGGTATGTGGTACGCGACCTGAAATTGACCACGATGCTCAATCACACGTAGCGACAAGTTCAACGTCCCGATATATACTTTGCGTATCCCGTTTATGCGACTGTAT
Organism: Phaeosphaeriaceae sp. SRC1lsM3a; assembly: GCA_001644525.1. Lineage (NCBI taxonomy): Eukaryota > Fungi > Ascomycota > Dothideomycetes > Pleosporales > Phaeosphaeriaceae > Phaeosphaeriaceae sp. SRC1lsM3a. The sequence goes on from KV441722.1 coordinate 81,422, forward strand.
ATTATCAATGCCACAGAGCTGATTCCCGCCGCACAAAAGCACTACCGCATACTAGATTTTGCACCGATGGAAGCCAAAGTCGCCATCAATGTCATGGGTGCAAGTCCAGCAGGGAAAAAGATCTTGGTCAAAACGGTCAACGGAGTCGAAGACTATAGCTACCCTATACTTTTCGATAAAGCAATCCATCCAGCAGTATCACCTGGACCAGGACTACATGCTATGAATGTCAGATCGATACAGAATGTATCAAGTGTCGTGAATCGGCTCGTATCTCAGACCCCAGGAAGCTTGATGTTGATGGACTTCATCAGAAAGGAGATTACGGAGGTCACGACGGAAGCGGTGTACGGTCCACGGAATCCATTCGCAGACCCGAAAATACAGCAAGCGTATTGGTGAGTTCAAGATCCGCATTCAGAGGAGCCTATACTCACATGAAACAGGGATTTCGAGCCTGGAATCATAACATTACTGCTCAATCTGTACCCGAACCTCTTCGCAAGGAAGAGCGTCCAGGGCCGTAAAAATATAGTCGAAGCCTTCCACCAGTACTTCGAGTCCAATGGCTACAAAGAAGGCTCAGCCTTTGTGCAGGCACATTACCAGCACAAGGTTGATCAGGGCGCGACTGGAAGGGACATTGCAAGGTTCGAGATTGGAGCCATCGTTGCCATCCTCAGCAACACCATTCCCGCAGCCTTTTGGGTACTGTATCACTCTATATCCAGTCCCTCTATCATGGCAGAGTGTCGACGCGAGGTTCTTGCCTGTTGCACAATGGAGAACGACCTCGTTACTCTAGACATCTCTCGCATTAAAGAGACGAGCTCGCTGCTGGTGTCCATCCTCAAGGAAGTTTTGAGGTACCACGGAATCGGCACTTCTGTTCGATTTGTAACCCAAGATCATATGCTCGGCGACCAGTATCTTCTCAAGAAAGGTGGAATTGTCATGATACACGGCCCCGTTCAGCATACCTCAATTCCCGCATATGGCGAAAACGTAAACATCTTTCAGCATGACCGATTTGTACGAGGTACAGGAAATAAGAAGCCGGCTCCAGTAGCATTCCGCGGATTTGGAGGCGGTTCCACCTTGTGCCCTGGCCGGCACTTTGCAAGCACCGAGATCCTAGCCTTTGTGGCCATGATGATTGCGCGGTTCGATTTCCTGCCTTTGAAAGGTCAGTGGGTTGCCCCCACAACTGCTAATGCAGGCTCCCATGGCACAGTCGCACCGCCAGATTATGATGTCTGTGTACGCCTGTCTAAGGCTTCTGGCAATCTGGCAGACAAAAAGTGGATTGCAATCGTGTCAGGGTCTGCGGAGAGTGTTGAACTTTCGGTTGAAGATGCTTTGTAGGTTACTAACTTGGAACTCCTAGCACTTTGGGCGTTGCCAAATCGACAGCATTCTCACTTGCTCGCCTTCAACTCCGCCAGTTCCAGTAGCCGAGGCTTGTCTTTGTAGCTCACTTGAATATATATTAATCTTTTTCCATGACTGAGTCTATTGGATGTGGAGTCAGATACCATCCGCCTCGACATGACTTGAGCAGTCAGGCTGAGCAGTCAGTGTTGGCAATGGTACGTGGACAGTGTGCCGCAATACCTGTGTCACCGCCAATAACATTAGGCAAGATGTGATCAGCCTAAAAGCCGCGCGCAGAGGCAAGCGGACAATGTCTTGTGCCACAGCCACTTTTGGTCCCCTCTACCGGTCTTGATTCACTGAGCGCAAGTTGTTGAGTCTAACGGTTCCACTCCATCGGTGTCAAGGCAAAGGACTGCTCACGCATGCATGTGTGCTCACGCATGCATGTGAGGCACAGCAGCGCGGCAGGGGAGCTAAATTGTATGCATCATACCGCCAGTGTCTTTGTGAGTGCACATTGCCGAGGTAAATCGGACTCCGAGGATATATTGGAAAGTTTTCATCGCGAAGTATCAATGAGTGTAGACACAACATACTGCGATACGCGTTCGTGTCGCAACCCATGAGCCTGGTGATAGCAATCCCAGTCCCGCAGTCTGGCGGAGTATCTATGTGTGAATCAGAATGAGACACGTAGGAGCTTAGCGTAATCGGCACATCCTCACTTCGCCCCAATCTTTCCTGTTCACCTGATACTGCGCCATTCCAGATGAGCAATTCGCGATATATGAGTACTCGCGATGCCAAAATCTTTAGCATTTTTGGACACGCTCAACGCGCTACGACCGACCTAGACAATCGCGAATCATGACAACCACCAAGACCTTGAGGAATCCATTTCTAAAGATTCTCCGATCCAGGGATGACATACATCTTCCTATCGCTGGCTTCGCGGGGTTGTGGCTTCTGCTAAGTTGGAGGTGGGAACTCCAACAACCTTGGGTCGATTGTGAGTATAGGGGTGTAAGTCAAATGTATCAACCACTGATTAGTAAAGTGACTCTTCTCACAGTCTTGGGATTTACTTGGATCAAATCACGAGAGGCAAAGGTCACTATAGTCTAGACGACACGTGTTGAGTAGACGATAGGCTGGATTTGTCTTGAATATTTCTTTTTGGCGTGGAAGATCTACAATGTTATCGTATCTAGGTAGTGAAGTCCGTCGAAGAAGCGAAGGATATCATATTCGGTTTCGAGTCTTTCATGTATCAGCACTGGACTATCTTGATCTTGGTCATTCCGCCCCTAGGCGCTAACCTCACTTCCATTGGAATCATGCCTGTATGGAGGATGGTAATCTTTTGTTGATTCTGCACGAAAATTGGCAGGTTGTATGGAGCCGATAAGCTATCATTTGCGCCCTGCTTAGCTCATGATGGCCAAATTGGCGTCTTGATAGGGAATTATTTCTTACACAACTGATGTCAGTGCTACGTCGATGGTTAGATGCTGCATCTTGGCGCGTCGGCCGGAAATTCAACTACATAAGGGAAACCAAGAATACTGGTGTTCTGTTCGGGCCGCAGCCATGTAGGAAGTGTATCTTGGCATGCATATTGTCCTACGATAAGCCGTCTAAGCTGGCGACTTTCATGTAGCGTCTTCGCCTATCCCTGCTACGCCGCGATTGATATTGCAGTCAAGGTATTGATCACGTCCGACACATCTGACATCTGACTTCGAAGAATCCACAACTCAATTGGCACTCACTGAGACTCGATAATATATCGAAATAGTCCTGCACGTTCTTGGATGCATCCCAGATTATGGCAGTGCAAGTCCAAGCCCAAGAGCACCGGGAGCATGGACCAGGGTTCATAAATCCTGCAGCCGAACCTGGTGTGCGGCGTAGTCTGCATTTTGATCACCAATTATACTCCCTTTTTTTTGTGAATGCTGGACACTACATGGTCCATTTGTGTCTGTGTATGCCGAAAGTCTTATTAAGTCCTTTATGGTGCGGAAGGGCCCTATCTTTAACCCTTGTCAAAGCCATATACGTCATTCAGGCTGGATTTCTGGCACTTCTTTCTCTCCCGGAAGCAAGTAGAGACGGGACGATACCATTGCCTTGGTAACTGGTGGGGTCATCCATTGGGGCCACGTGCGGCACAGTGTTCGGCAATAACTCAGCATTTCTTTGTGGTGTGCAGAGTGAGACACGATGCAACCAGAGACGATACTGCTACGATTCCCGAAGATAGATTGCCGGGCAGTTTCATGGTGAGATGAGGTCGAAGAATGGCTCAAGTGTCGGTAGACAGGCTGTTAGCATGTCAAGCTATGGCATTGCCCAACTTGATGTAAAAGGTCTGTTTCGCTTGAAATGTTGGTATGATGAACTTTAAGACAATTAATGCTATGCATTTATTCGTTTTGCATCTATCTCTCCTGGCCGTTTCGTTTTCCTGATACCACTCTTACCCAACAAGCACAGAACCGACGAGCGCATTTGCTCATCACCAGACTAGAGCGTGTTTATCATGTTTTACTTGCCAATAACCTATCATGATGTCGCTGCAAGCCTCCTTGGGATTGGCTCTTGCATCTTCATCCCTTTCCTTGCAGTCTACACCGCATCGTTACTTCGATATCACTACACGCATCTGTTTGCGACTATGCAATGCGCACCACCTCAGTACCCATATTGGTTACCTTGGCTGGGACACACTATCCCTTTCGTCTTTGGTAATTCCTCGTTCTTTCGAACAGTGACGTACGTGCTGTTTGCCCTGATTTCTGGTTTACGGACCTAGTACTAAGAAGAGCACAGGTTGTACTCCGGCAAGCTCACATCCACGCGAGTTACCGTGGCCGGAAAAGAACTGTACGTTCTCGAAGATCGTGAGACTTTGAAACGGTTATGGAGAAATCAAGATCTTTCCAGCCCTATCCGGTTTTACGTTCATGTACTGAGATATTTTTTCGGAATGCACGAACGAGCACTCCAGACATATGAAGCCGACAATTCCGGGCCTTTTGCAAGACCTTTCACAGGGAGTGACGTCTTGCAGCGGAATCGAGTAGATTATCTCACTCATCAAGGGTTCAAGGCAGCTTTTACGGGACCCGCTCTCGCTCCGACCGCAGAGAGGTTTAGGAAAAACTTGGACGCAAAGTTCAGACAACTCGGACTTACGCATGATTGGGTAGAAATGCCCGATCTGTTCCAATTTTTCCGTGACATTCATGGAGCAGCCCTACTTGAGGCGATCTTTGGTCCTAGCTTGCTCGCAATAAATCCAACATTCATGGAAGACGTTTGGGCTTTTGACGATTCCGTGCCATGGCTTGCTCGCATGACACCCTACTTCATTCGTCCGCAACCGTACCAAGCCAGACAAAGAGTCCGCGATCAGCTGAAGAAATGGTACCAATATGCGAGAGAAAATTTCGAAGAGTCCAGTGTTGATGCAGATGGCGATGGAGATCCATTTTGGGGCTCTCAACTTATCCGATATCAGCAGAAGGCCTACCTCCAAGCTGATAATTTTGACGACGATGCGCTCGCCTCGGCAGATCTGGCTTTACTCTGGGGGTGAGTGACTATGCGATCTAATATACCCAAAATACCGCTGTATTGACTTTCAATAGAGTACTAGGAAATGCAGTACCAGCGACTATGCTCTCTACCTACCATGTCATCAAAGATATCCCCCTTCTGAATCGTGTGCGGCAGAATTTGAAATGGCACCTCCAAGGCAGTACATTATCTAACGCAAAGCTCAGCGAGCTGATCAAAGACCCCCTAACGTCTTCCATACAAGCTGAAGTACTCCGATTATATGTCAACGTATGTGTGATGGTCAATTCACCTCATGTTGATATTCCTCTTGGAAAGTGGTGCATGCCTAAAGGCTCGACTGCGTTGATTCATTCTTCGGTCACTCACATGGACAACAACTTCTGGAATACGCAAGACGGATTACATCCAGTACAGTCATTTTGGGCCGAGAGGTTCATCACGGATCCTCAGGACTATAAGAGTGGTCCAGTACAAGCCGAATCGAGAGACAAAGATCTACCCAATCCAGAGCGAACTGATGGAAGTCCATACTTCTCGTTACAGGGTCTTGAATCTTCATGGATGCCATATGGAGGTAAGAATCGTTGACCGTTCACTCCGCCGCTCAGCATCTAATCTCTTCTAGGTGGGAATGCGATTTGTCCCGGGAGACTTCTAGCGAAGCGGGTCATGACTTACAGTATGGCGCTCATGATATCTGAGTACGATGTAGAACTTCACTCTCACGATTTGGTCTTTGGCACATGGAAATTTGGTATGGGCATTGACAAGCCGAAATATCCTGTTCCGTTCCGTATAAGGCGCCGAGCGAAATGAGTGTGAGGAGATTTTCTTGATCTAGCTAGAATGCCATGTGTTGGGAGAAGATATAGACATGACTCGTTGCCTGTATATCCGTCAAGAACACATTGCTGAGCGTAGAGAACCAAGCGTTCAATCTGTTTGAGCTCAGTCGATTGCATCTCACTAATTCACGTGCTTGAAGGTAAGGCAGACCTTGCGGTGCGTACCGAGATATTGGATGCGTTTATTGTGCTATTCATGTAGGAACTTTGCCCATTCGTTGTGAGTCATCGTCTCGTATGCGACCAAGGTGTGATGGGATGCACATTTGTGCATAGGGGCTGCGCCGCACCTTGCGGGAGGCGCAGTCTATTGAACGCGTATGCCCCATTCATAGTTCTCTTCCGGGAGTCCGTTCGTTCAACGTCGACCTCATGTAATCCAGTAGTACGGTTCACTCCGCTGCAACTTAAATTAAGAATGCAGGTCAGCACGGCCCCGATGTGAGCACCGGAAACGGCGCGGGACCAGCCGCGCCGACAATGCCTGTCTGACAGATGATGCACGACAAACTTGACCGTTGACACGGACCTGGTGTATAGTAAATACGATTGCTTATGCTTGCTGCGAAGACTCGCACATCAGACTTCGTACACTCGCCACAGCATCATGGCACCCAAAAAAGAGATGAAAGACCTACCCAGGTTGCCTCTTTCGGTTTCATTCCAAAATCTCGACGTTTATGGGACATATTCAGCCAGTTCATACCAAACAACAGTGGCATCTTATGCTAGAGCGCTTCTGGATTCACTCGTTGCTCTTTTGCGTCGTGACGATATTAGAGGCTCCCACATCCTACGAAGCTTCGAAGGCGCAGTAAGAAGTGGCGAGATGCTTCTTGTCCTTGGTAGACCTGGTAGTGGATGCTCTACTTTACTCAAAACACTTTCTGGCGAACTCAGGGGCCTGGACATCGGGAGCCGCTCGAGCCTAAGCTACGATGGTAGGAAGGCGTAATTTCTGGGTGCATGCATGTACATATCGCTGACTCGACTTGGTAGGAATACCATACAAGACGATGCACAAGTCTTTCATGGGAGATAGTATCTATCTGGCTGAGGCTGATGGTCATTTCCCAGAATTGACATTGCGTCAAACTCTTACCTTCTGTGCAGCAACAAGAGTGCAGCACCCCGGCAGATATTCAAAGGCTGCATTGAAAACCCAGAATGTCCTAGCAGAATTCAATTTGGAGGCTGCGTCCGATACAAAGATCGGCAGTGCAATGATCAGAGGACTTAGTGGTGGAGAGAAGCGACGAACCAGCATTGCCGAGGTGTACATCAGCGAAGCTCAGATACAGTGCTGGGATAACAGCACAAGGGGTCTTGATAGCGCGACAGCTCTGTCTTTTGTGCAATCGATCAGGACTATTTGTAACACGAAACGACTGACTATTGCGATGAGCATATATCAAGCTTCAGATTCGATATATGAGGTATGCACATCAAGCTCAATGAAGAGGTCCATACTACGCTTACATAGAAGTGTTAGTGCTTCGATAAGGTCGTGCTACTCTACGAAGGCTATCAGATCTACTTCGGGCCTCTCTCACAGGCAGTCGACTACTTTACTCAACTCGGTTTTGAGAAGGATCCGCGCGCTACTACGGCGGATTTCCTCACTTCCATCACCAACCCTGCCGAACGCATCGTACGCAAAGGCTTCGAATGTTCCGTCCCACGTTCTGCAGCCCAGTTTGCAAATGAATGGAGAGAAAGCACTTCTGCCCATATGCTGCGAGATGATCTCAAAGACCTCATAACCGAGCAACAGAACCCAACTCATGCAAGAGAAGAGCTTTTACGGTACAATTATCAGCACTTCACCCTTGCAGCAGAATCTGACGGATAGCAGGAACTGTACTCTCACCTATTACATCTCTGTCAGCGCTCAAGTAGCACTTTGCATTCGGCGAGGTGTCCAGAGACTTCGCAACAATTATGCTCCCACCGTGTCTGGTGTGATAGGCAACACCATCATCGCGATCGTCGTTGGAAGCGTGTACTACAACCTTGGCACCGATAGCAGTGCAGTGGACAAGCGAGCAGTGCTCATATTCTTTTCCCTCATGATCAATGCATATGCGCCAGCCTTCGAGGTAAGTAGAATGACCTTGTCTTGAATGAGTTAGAATGTACCTTGCTGACACATCGATAGGTCATGACTATGTGGGCCCAGCGGCCCATAGTAGAAAAACACAGTCGATATGGTCTGTATCACCCATGGACCGAGAGTTTTGCGTCACTCATCTGTGATCTCCCAAACAAGATTGCCACATGTGTAATGTTCAATATCGCGCTATACTTCATGACGAACTTACGCAGGACTGCAAGTGCCTTCTTCACATATTTACTGTTCATGTTTACGACCATATTGACAATGTCAATGTACTTCAGGACAGTAGGATCATTGTCCAGAACTATGGAGCAGACGATGATACCTTGCTCTATGGTGATCATTGTGTTCAGCTGCTATACGGGTTTCGTAATACCTGTGAAAGACATGGTGCCGTGGCTGGCATGGTTGCGCAGGCTTAATCCAATAGCCTACGCATACGAAAGTCTGATGATCAACGAGGTTCGTTAGTCGTCTTGTGCAGGATTGTATCCTAACACGAATTCAGTTCGCTGAACAAATCTACCCATGCGCACGATTCATACCAGATGGACCGGCGTATCAAACGAATAGCCTTGATCACAAAGTATGTACTGCAGTGGGATCATTTGCCGGAAGTCCCTTCTTGAATGGGTCTGATTTCATTGCGCTGAAATATGGTTTCAAGAACAGCCATCTTTGGAGGTGAATTCAGCAGACAAAATTTGAAACGCAAGCTCATGTACTCAGGAATCTCGCAATCATTCTATCGATGCTCTTCATCTTCCTCGTTGCCCACTTAGTGGCTACAGAATACATCCCAGTACAGCAGAACAAAGGAGAAGTCCTCGTGTTTCGTAACCGACCGAGGGTAACTTCCGCGAAGACTCCTGATGAAGAATCCGTTGAGACCGGCTTTGCTACAGAGGTCCTATCACCGAAGCCTAAGGATAAGAATGTGCTTGATTTCGAAGATGCTATACAAAACAAGAACATATTCAACTGGTCAGATGTCAAGTATTCTATTCAGTCAAAAAGTGAGGCTCGCAAGATTCTCAACGGAATCGAGGGCTGGGTGCAGCCAGGAACTCTCACCGCTCTCATGGTAAGAAAGACAGTCCCGAATCATCTAGATCGAGGCTAAAAATCTTATCTAGGGCGTGACAGGAGCCGGAAAAACGAGCCTACTCGATATCCTGGCCAATCGGACCAGAGTTGGCACAACAACAGGGAACATTCACATGGGACATCAACAGCGTGGAATTGACTTCCAGCGCAGGATCGGTTATGTGCAGCAAGAGGACATCCATCTCCCCACTACAACAGTGCGCGAGGCTCTCGAGTTCAGTGCCCAGCTGCGACAATCTAGCGGTTGGACCTCTGTACAAAAGCACAAATATGTTGAACACATCATCGGACTACTTGAAATGGGGCCATATGCAGACGCAGTGGTAGGTGTTCCAGGTGTTGGCTTGAACATCGAGCAGCGAAAGCGCCTCAGCATTGCAGTGGAAATGGTTGCACGTCCAGATCTGCTTCTTTTCTTGGACGAGCCAACATCTGGGCTGGATAGTCAAACTGCATGGTCGATATGCACGCTACTCCGCAAGCTTGCCGACAATGGTCATTCCATCCTAGTTACGATACACCAACCATCCTCCAAGCTGTTTCACGTATTTGATCGACTGCTTCTGCTAGACAAGACCGGAAGTATGCTGTACTTCGGTGATCTTGGGCGGAAATCATCGACGATGATCAGCTACTTCGAGCGAGGTGGCGCGAGTAAATGTAGGTATGATCAGAACCCTGCTGAATGGGTTCTAGATATAACAAAATCTTCTCCCAAAATCACCAGCGATGAAGGCACTGTCAGCGGTTTTTGGTGTGATTACTGGAAGAGCAGTCCTGAGCGGAAGCAGGTTCTGCAACAAGTTGCCGATATCAAACAGCAACAGCCCAGCTTTGCCGTAGCTCGTGCGGGAAGAGATGAGCTACAGGGCCAATATGCAACTTCGTTCTCGCGACAATTTTATATGGTCGCCAGGCGTGTCTTCCAGGCATATTGGCGCGATCCAGTATACGTGTATTCGAAATTGGGCCTCTGTGTGTCCGTGGTACGTCCTACTCCCCGTCGATATATACTTTGGCTGAATAGGTCTAGACTTTGCTCAACGGACTGTCATTTTTGAATACCCGCCTCGATATCCAAGGCGTGACGAACATTTTCTTCTCCATTTTCCTCTTTACACAGCTTTTCAGCACCATAGATCAACAGGTCATACCAAGACTCTCATCAGGTCGCGCTCTCTTTGAATCCCGAGAGCGACGATCCAAAACGTATTCCTGGACAGTTCTACTAGCAGCTCATGTCCTCGTCGAATTGGTATGGCAGACAATAGCAGCTGCCTTGATCTTTGTCTGCTGGTGGTATCCTACAGGTCTCTGGCGAAATCACGATCCTGATTTGAGCGGGAGTGAGCGAAGTGGACTGGCATTTGGAATGATCTGGTTGTTCAATCTATGGATCTCCACGTTTTCGCAAGCCGTAGGGGTAGGAATGGACCACGACGAAACGGCAGTGCGGATCTCGACTCTATTTTTCTGGTTATCGCTCGTTTTCTGCGGGTATGAAAGCTCTGTCTGAAAACCACCGCATTCGCTGACAGCAGCCTAGTGTTCTTGTCCCGCCGGACCAATTACCGAGGTTTTGGAAGTTCGTGTACAGAGCTTCTCCAATAACCTACTTCATCGATGGTACTGTTGTTGCTGGTCTGGCTAATACAAAGGTCACATGCTCCAGCACCGAATTGTTGCACATGGATCCCTCCCCTGGTTTCACTTGCGCGGAGTATCTAAAAAGTTTCATAACCTCAGCTGGTGGCTACATCCTCAATCCTGACTCGCTCACCGATTGTGCATATTGTCAGGTGGACAAAGTCAACTCCATCCTATCCGCTTACAGTGTGGATGTGCATACCCGATGGCATAGCTTTGGATACCTTGCGATATACTCTGTCTTCAACGTTGCAGCGATATTCGCGATCTACTGGTTATTCCGGGAGAGAAAGGCAAAGATGTAGAGAATGCAGTAATGGAATGAATGATTAATAGGCGACTCACTGGTATACAATGCTTCAAATTAGATATTGCGGTTGTAATATAAGAGAAGTAACGACAGGAAAAAAGGTTCTCCAACTTGATCTGCAGTGAAAGGAGAGATTAGACAGTACAGAGCAAGTCTATAGGCATGAAGAACTAACTAGTCATCATCCTCAGAAACATCGGGGAAAAACTCTGCGCGACAAAACGGACACTTATACCGAGACGCATGCTCAGCCTTGAGCTGAGTGTCCAAGCGGTCCTCGCAGAGAACATGGTTGCAAATAACAAGCTGCCGCATGGGCACGCTCTCATCGCCGCAGAGCTGGCATGGCTCTGGCGTGGTACCGATGGGCATGGCGACGTGATTTACAGTGGTGCTCGCTGGCCCAAGAAGGACATCTTGGACATTGTGGAGTTCGTACTTGTTGGCGTACCAGTCTTGGTCCTGGTATTGGGCGAAGTCGTGGTTGACTACGTGCTGTGGGAGAGGTTCGTCGCGTTCGACGAGGATAAAGTCGTCGTCTTCGCTAGTGCTGTTGTTGTTGCTAGCAAAGCCGAGGTTAGCATTGCTGTTCAAGTTGGCGGTATTGGACATGGCATCAAGGACGTCGTTGGCGATGTTATTGGCGTTGATGGCCATGTTGTTGGCGTTGATGGCAATGTCGTTGGCAACATTAGCAGCAATATCGTCAGCAATAGTGCTGCCAATTTTCTGTGCTATATTATAGTAGCGATCCATACTAAACTTATGGCCTTCATCATCCTCTTCATCCTCAATATCCTCATGGCCATCGTCGGCAGGCTCCTTGAGAAAGCTCGACTCAAATGAGAACATTTCAGCAAGGTAATAGAACATTTCCAAGAGTGCGTTATCATCGAAAACGTCAGTGTTCTCAGAGCCGAGCACGCCTGTGCCGAGATCATTTAGTAGCTGAAGGTAATGCGCCATACCGCCAGCGATTTCGAGTTCAAGCTTAGGTGTGATGAGCTCGAGCATTCGATTTCCCATGTTTGCAGGCAACTGCTTACCTTCGTATGACCATGAATCCGTCTTGAAGTGCATGTATGTTGCGATGCCAAGATAGAGCTGTTTCATGCAATCCTCAACGAGCTTGTCCAATTGCTGTACAGCGCCAGAATGGGCCGCTATACCAGCTCGTGCCGCAAGCAGAAACCGTCTAACGTGCTCTCCGAGCAGATTCTTGAAGAATATCGCGATGGCCCATCGTGCCTCTAGTGCATGTGCGCGCCTCGTAGCAGGAGTTCCTAAATCACCTGAGTCAATTGGTGCCGTGACCTTCTCAAGCATAGACAGGAGAAACTGACGATAGGTCGTTTCCTCGACGATTGTGCGATGTGCAGAATCCCACTCTGATCCTCGGACCATAAGACTGCTGAGCACTTCTACATGGCGGGAACTGAACACACCCAGCCAGCCGGGGTTGTTGTTCTCGAGTCGGAAGAGAGCTATGACCTCATCCAGAGCATGGCGATAAGTCAGCCAGACTGGTAGACCTCCTACTTTATTTGAACCTGAGATGCGCTGCATGTTGCTCTTCAAAGCATGAAAAGCGAATACGCCCCACATAACACCAATGGGACGCTCGAAGTCAACTTCGGAGAGAAGATGGTAGTCGAGAGGGTCGAGGTTAAGCCGAAGGGCGCCGTTCATTCTGGCCGTCATGGTTGTTATTGTGAGACCGGCAGAAGTCGCGATGGTTATTTGATGTGTTGAATCCAGATTTCGAGATTGAAGGACCCCGTTGGTGATCTGAGCTTTGATTGTGATCTGGTTTGATTACGTAGCGAGGACAGTAAGTTTTGAGATAGTACCGGAGTTGCATACCTTGTGAGCTGATATGGTATACACAGTGACGATGCACAGCATGTAAGCCGTCAAAAAAACTATCCCTTTAGCGCTTTTGCGATGCACTGTATACAGATAATACAATCTGAAATATTCACAGCGTACATGGTTCACTGGCAGGAAAAGACCCAACAATGTACCTGGTGTAGTCTAATGTCAGGAGGTGTGGTCGTTGGTAGGCAAGATGGATGGAAGAAATGGTAATCTTGTGGACATTTGCTTGGTTGAGAAGATAGTTGGCCTTGTCAAGTCGATGAGGTGTTTATGATCTGCAAGAGAACATCTTTAGCAACGAAGTCACTCGTTGCTATTCGAACATTGATTGCTATCAATGCGGTAGCTCCAGCACCCACCCCACCGCTAAGGCAGAGTCTGCAATCGGACCAAGCGCGTTGTTGAACAGTGCAACTCTTTATGTCGTGTGTCAATGATATTCCTTGACGTCGTTGCAATTCGCCTCGCTATGCTTGCAAGGTTTCAAGTGGATGCCAAAAGGGTACGTGGCTTTCATTACTTTTCACTCGTCATCCTCCTCTTCTTCACCCTCAGGTCTTCTAAGCACCACCTTCGACTCGCCCATATCCCAATCCGTCCTACAACCCGAGAACGGCAACGTCAGCTCGAACCACTCCGGTGCCGTTACCTTCTTGACTGGCTCCAACAGCTGCTGTTCAAGCTCAATCCAATTTCTCTCCCAGATGACTTGCGGACTTGGATCGATTATGGCCACATACAGATCGCGCAGGCCAGCCATGCCGGCGATAATCGCCCATCCGCGTTCCCAATTCGCCGTGTCTTCGCGATATGCCAGGCGCTGCGAGGGTCCGCGGCGAAGTTGTGGTAAACCACGTATCGCCCAGCGAAGTCGAAGTGCACGTATTGTCTCTATGCGCGGTTGCGGGATGCGCGTGGGAAGGTAGAGCAGGTGTGTTGAATGTAGGAGCGAGAACGCATGCGAACGATAAAGATGTGGGACGGCTTCAGCATACCTAGTACAACGTCAGCCTGTCATCCAATTTCACATATAGAAACACGAGAACACTACTCACATCCGCCGACACGTCCTCACCACCGCCGCGCAGCCCCCGTCCAACCTTCCACCCTCCTTCCCTCCCCCAACCAACACGCGACACCTACACTCCCTCCCACCCAACTCGTCCTCACACACGAAATGCCCAAAGCGCTTCTTCGAGCCCATAGTCAGATGCACGACTCCTTCGCCCATGAGGTATTCATACACCATCGTGCGCAGTTCAAGTGGGAGTTTAGCAAAGAAGATGCTCTGGTCCTGCGCATGGGTACGCGCATCCAGCGGCGCAGTCGGCAACGGCACGACATCGCGCGACCAGGTACTCGAGGACGACGCGAATGGATTGCGCGACTTTGGCTTCGATTTCGCCTTCGTGGTGTCCGGAGAAGGAATGTCGCTCGGCACCCAGCGGGTGTTGTGGAGGAATCCAAGAAGTCGCGACTTCATGATCGCGTTTCTTCGTGTCACGCGACACAGGACGCAGAATTGCTGTACTTCCTCCTCTTGCTCGTCGCGATCGAGGTGGGACAATGATAACGTTTATGTTATCGCTGGCGGGGAACTAGGGTCCTTTAATGCACTTCAGCCGCGGGCTGGCCCGGTTGATGATGGCGCGGGGGTGCGGCGATGATGCTTGTTTCGATCAAGCTCCGTATGGGGTGAGCTTGAGGAGAAGAGGGCCAGGGTAGCTTTTCTCTTGGATTTGTTGGGATGGAAATAATCGTTGCAATACAAAACAGGGTGGTCGGATGATGGAAGACATATTTATTGACTTGCCTTGAACATGTGAACGAGTGTGGAGCGAGTTGACGATGTACTGACATGTATCTTGACTCTCGCAGCCTCGCACAACGCCGCTCGAACGGGCTTAGTGCCAGAATGCAAGTCATCCTTCAAGCCGACTTCGAGCAAATCATCGTGATATATGGAGCAGGTCTCGTCTAGTGACATCGTTCCCAATATCGATTTCACTGGTGGTATGGGAGACGGTAGCTTAGCGCGGGGATCTCGCATTGTGGATCTCGCATTGTGGATCTCGCATTTTCAACCTCGATGTCCACTAGCTTCTGAATCATGGTCCCGAATGGATGAAACTGGGAAATGGACCAGTAGGAAAAGGACACAGAAAGTTTTTAGATTTTACGCAAAATATACGAATTAAGCTATTCAACCATTTTGGGTAATGGAAAGATAGCCAAAAAAAAAGTAGAACTTTTTCTAGCATGGTAAACAGATTCCGCTCAAACAACCAAAGTCCTCGCTACAAAACTCCAGATTTCACAATAACGCCAACAAATGCAACCGACTCTCTATACTCATGCCAGATAGACCATATTTTCAACCCTCCATCCTCCGCGCATACCACCCCCTCGCAATCTTCGCCACCTCAATTCTCAGCATGGGCGTATCCACCCCGTGCTCAGCAATATACACCTTCTCCTCCACCGCAATATCATTCTGCACCCACTTCAAAAACGGGCCCAAGCCCTTCTTCGTCCGCTGAATGCCATGCTCGCGCATATACTCCAGCCCTTGCTCAAGCCGCTGTTCCGACGTCCAGATCGCTGCGACCCGCGCGGCCACTTCGCGGCTCTGCTCTGCGCGCTCGGGTGATTGGCGCGGTGCGCGCGCGAAGGTGGGTTTGAAGCGTCCGCCTTTGGTCTTGAACCAGAGGGAGGGGTTGGAGTTGCCTGGTGCGTGGGAGGGTTTCCAGACGATGCCTTCGCCGGCGCCGTCGATGCCAAATGTTGCAGCGAACGGGCACTGTACGGCGATTTGTTCGGTGAGGGTTTCGAGTTCATCAACGGTGCGCTGGGGGTCTGAGACGTAGAGTGTGCGGTTGAAGATGCCAGCTCGCGAGATGTTGTAGATGTCGTGGTTGGGGAGGGCTGTGACGCCGTAGTCGCTGTCTCTTTGCCACTGGCCGTTGATGTTGACGGAGATGATGACGAAGCGTTTTGAGAGCTGGGATATGGCTACATCTTTTTGTATAGATTGGCCGATCCATTCACCTGCAATGAGGACTGGATGAGATTGGTCCAGAGGAGTGTCTGGATTTAACTGTGTAAAGCGTGCAATCAACAAGTCGCGCAAGCGAAGCAACGCTTTTGTCTTCTGAGACATTGTGGTCGCAAATCCGGCATTGTCCTTTGCAACTTGGAGGCCTACAATGTTCCGTGATTGAAAGACAATGCGGTCGTCGCTAAAGATGAGGATGTCTGCATGCGTGCCATGTAACTTGACTGTTCCGATGATGGGTATAGGGTCCAGTATGATTTCTCTTTCAGGATCATTCGGATCGCGATTGAGTTCTTTGAGGTTGTGGATCACCTCCGAAATGTGTGTTGTGATCTTCGGATATAGTGTTGAAGAGGCTGTCGTTTCCCCACCCAATTGAGGTGTTTCTATACGAGTCGATATCGCACACGGTGGTTGTGTTGTCTCCATGGTGTTGTGTCGTACGCGCAATGCTTTTGGTTTTTCAATGCCAGTCCGCCGGCAATTGCAATATTACAGCTTGCACGTGGTGGAGTAGATATTCAGCAACTTTTTGATTGCTGAAACGACACTTCGAGCACTGTGAATGGTTTTACGAAGCGTCAAACTTGGCCCCAGCGCAGCTCTGCAGTATGACTCTCACCACAAGGCAGCCTGGCAATCTGTTGTGGCGCAGTCGCAAAACACTCGTATCAACAACACCCTATTCCACATCTTCGTAGGAGTCGATGACTGTGCGTAAAGCTCTTTCTAAAAGTAAACAGGAATCGGTGCACAAGAAATATTGCCTCTATTGACAAGCCTCACAGCATCGTATTCGAGTACTTCGCACGTTCGGCAGCTGAAGCGCAATCGTTGGATTCAATTTCGACAGCGCTACCATCTAGAAGAATGAGAAATTTTGTAAATGTCATTGGATGCGCCACAGCTTCATGTCATCGTGTATGGCTTCGCCGTGTTGTGTCGATACCGTGAAAGCCTGATCCCGAAGTGAGCGCCATCGCGACCCACATTGGCGCCGCGACTTCGGCTTCCTTCGGGCTTTCGTTCAGCTCAACGTCGATTGGCTCCAACCACCGATTCTCTTTCCCTGGACGCACCACGATCCGTCACGCACTATCGTGCTGTTGTCAACCATCAAAGCGCAAACATAGTCGATTGCTAGGCCTTCGCGGTTTGGATGGTTTGGGCTTTCTTGAACAGAATCGTTGGGGTCCGCCTGGGTGCCATCGAGGCTCGTGACCTGCAGTCGGCCCGAGTACGGGGCAAACTTCGTGTTTTGATGTACGGTGGAATGTGAAGACCTCCAAGGGTGAGATTGCGCTCGAATGGGCCTCTTTCGAGTGAGAATGGCTGGATTTTGATTTGAGATACATCTTC
Organism: Phaeosphaeriaceae sp. SRC1lsM3a; assembly: GCA_001644525.1. NCBI lineage: Eukaryota > Fungi > Ascomycota > Dothideomycetes > Pleosporales > Phaeosphaeriaceae > Phaeosphaeriaceae sp. SRC1lsM3a. The sequence goes on from KV441722.1 coordinate 98,704, forward strand.
GGGCTCTCCATGGCTTGATTGTTCTATCGCAAAAAAAATTCTCATGATAGATGGTTGGAGGATCACTGAGTCTCAATGAGTACTCATCGCATGGTCTGTAATTGTTTTACCAGTAATCCGAAACTGTTCGAGCCGTATGATATCCATAATCGCATCTGACAGCAGTAAGTCCATCAAGATGGCTCGTTGTGTCGCCTCCCCTCCCCATATCCCCCATCACCACCTCTTGGCGCCGACGAGGTACCACCTCCAGCATGTCCAGGCGGTCGAGGAAGCCTCCAGAAACAAGGCCGGGCATTGCAGGAAGTCTTCGGATGGGCCGCACATGATGGGGACAAATGATCCAGCCATTACGTATCGTTATCTTTGTGAGGCCGGAAGCAAACCGTGGCCGGAATTTATACCGGCCTCGAAGTATATAGGCGAGGGTTGAGTTCGCTCGAGGTTTGAATTCCTTTCACACACAACCAAGCTCGGACCAAGCCACCTCGGGGGTCTCTTTAATTACTTTGACATATTCTTTTTGTCTCCTTGTTCATTTCATCATGTCGTCTTCTACTTCTTTTGACTTTCCTGTCCTGAGTGACACAAGGCCGGAGGACCACTCCCTCCCTGCCTTCATGGTGTCGACAACACGGGGTTTCCTGCCTCGACAGGAACCTGTCGTCGAGTTGCCGAAGGAGTTCGCGGCGTTGGAGAGTCTGTTGCAACGCATGCCCATCAGGACACTGTCGGGTGAGCCGGGGCTACTCGCCAACTTCACCTTTGGCGATGCAGTCCTCAAGGAGCTTCCTGATCTCTCTGAGGAGGTTGAGAAGTATCGTGATGACCTTGTCATCATGAATGCGCTCTATCGCGACTACTCTTTCCTTGCTTCCGCATACCTCTTTGAGCCGTGCCACGAGAGGCATATGAGGGGAGAAGAGTATGGCTTGGGTCGTCAGTCGTTGCCGCGCTGCATTGCACTGCCCATCGTAAAGGTTGCTGAACTGTAAGTGGTCTTCAATTGTCCACTGTTGGTGCATTGTATTGACCCACGTCAGTGCGGGCTTCAAGCCTTTTATGGAGTATGCCGGTTCGTACGCGCTGTTCAACTATCGCCTTGTGGATCCAGCAAAGGGTCTTGAGTATGACAACCTTCGCCTCATCCGCGCTTTTGAAGCTGGCCTGGACCCATCGTCCTCTGAGGCTGGCTTTGTGCTGGTCCATATTGCGATGGTCAAGGAGTCGGGAGCACTGGTTAGTGGTGCTGCCAGCATGCTGGATGCTTGCGCTGCCCGGGATCGTGAAAGATTCGACGATGGTCTGCGTACTCTAGTCGCCGGGTTGACCAAGGTCAATTCGGTCATGAACAGTGAGTCCAACAATCATCGGCCAGAGTTACTGCTAATGCACGACAGCCATGTGGAAGCGCAGTAAGCCCAACGGCTACACCAGCTTCCGCACTTTCATCTTCGGCATCACTTCTCAGTCAATGTTCCCCAACGGAGTCATCTACGAGGGTGTCAGTGAGGAGCCATTGTCTTTCAGGGGTGAATCCGGGGCCAATGATTCGATGATCCCTATGTGCGACAACCTTCTGCAAGTGCAGATGCCAGAAACGCCTCTCACAGATATCCTCAAGGACTTCCGGCAATACAGGCCAGGCAATCATCGCGAGTTCCTTGAGGCGGTCCGCGATAGCGCGCAGGAATCCGGCGTTCGGGAGTTCGCAAAGGGGGATTCCGTATCGGCTGCTCTCTACCTCCAGGCCCTTGACCAAGTGCGCGACTTCAGGTGGCGCCACTGGTGCTTCACGCGCGAGTACATCCTGAAGCACACTTCACATCCCACAGCGACTGGTGGCTCACCAATTGTGACGGCAAGTTCTCTAGGCGCATATCCGAGAATCCAGCTAACCTTTCGTAGTGGCTGCCAAACCAGCTTCAAGCCGTTCTGGCTCAGATGGCCGAGACATTCGAGTATTGCAAGTCGGTCAATGGTGCCGGTGACATAATGGAGACAGCAAACCTCCAAAGGGAAACATTGCAGAAGGAAGTCGCAAAGTATTGTGGAGAGCGGGGCGTCGCCGCATCATGAGGTGGTCGCATATCGGCAACCTGGCGCATCAATTACTCATTGACAATATCTTTTTGCATCCACATTCGCGCTTTGCTACATATGGTCTGACGCTGTGGTGATTCCTGAGGCATCGAATGTTCTCGTGTTTGCGCCCTTTCCCGTCATGACAATTGATGCCGCAAGCGGGCGCATTGAAGCCTGCAGGGTCACGTGACTCGCGTTCTGAGGGCGCAATAGTGGGCTGTGATATTTTTGCATTGCCATTGGGCAGGTCTTATCGTGTTCCTGACGCGTTGTGAGTCGCGCCTGGTGGTGAGTCGTGAGTCAAGCATCGATGCGTCATTCGTAAATCGGACGCGCGCACTACTTTACCCCAGATCCGCGCTCTTGCTAGAGCAGTAGCAATCCAGCGCCACCTTCCAGAATCCGTCTCTCAATGATTGCGCCCAGGCATCTCATGGAATATTCGCCCTTCACACGAATACCAAACGTCATATTAATACGGCGAACCTTACCAACGCATACCTGAGAGGCCTCAGCTACAAGCTACTACCCCACATCCCACACCCACCATGGCATCGCGACACGCCCCAAAGCAGAACCCAGCAGAGCGGCGAAAGGGTGAATCTGTATGTACACACGTGATTGCATGTTTCGCTTCACTAACAGTTCCATATAGGCGCTCAGCGAGTTTGCCGACTATGTACAGAAGCAACAGGCGCTGCGCCGCCCGCCAGGCCAGACGCCAGCAGTCCTCGAAGACCACGACGAATTGAGCATCTTGGACGAGCTCGGCCTCTCCGATGACAACAAAGCGCACATTCGACTGAGGACGCTCCTTACCGACCCTGCCGAAGAGAACGTACCCGCGCTTGTGGACCACGTCAAGGAGCGCCTACTCGAAGGCCACGGCGAGGCGCTGTTTGATGTCGGTTTGGAGGATAATGGCGACTCCATGGGTTTCTCGAAAGAGAACTGGGAGTTCGCACTGGAGCGATTAGGAGCAGTATGTGAGGAGGTCAAGGCTGACTACAAGCTACTTATGACGCGGAATGTGGGCGGCGATGTGGAGGTTGGCCCACGCGATGCGAAAGAGACGGGCGCGAGCGGAAAGTTGATTTTGCGACAGCGCCCTGAGACTGTGGACAACGTGATTGAAACGAGGATAGCAGTAGTGGGAAATGGTTAGTCATTGCAGAACGGCTGTACGCGGAGATCTCGAGCTGACCTCAACAGTCGACGCGGGCAAGAGCACCATGCTCGGCGTGCTCGTTAAGGGCGGGCTCGACGACGGTCGCGGCAAAGCACGTGTCAATCTCTTCCGCCACAAGCACGAGATCGAAAGTGGACGAACCAGCTCTGTGGGCATGGAAATCATGGGCTTCGACAGCAAGGGCGAGATAGTTACCTCGAATACTGCTGGGCGGAAGTTGACATGGGAGGAGATTGGACGTCGATCTGTAAGTATTTCATCTAACCTCACACGACCTAACGAGGAGTACTATGAGGCATTGCTATTGCCCAAACCCCTCATGATAGTCGAATGCATGCCGCACGATACTGACTTTCACAGGCCAAAGTAATTAGCTTCACTGACCTGGCAGGTCACGAGCGGTACCTGCGCACTACCGTCTTTGGTCTACTTTCGAGCGAGCCTAACTACTGCTTACTCATGGTGGCCGCGAACAATGGTCTTGTCGGCATGAGCAAAGAGCATCTTGGTATCGCCCTTGCGCTCAATGTTCCAGTCATGGTCTGCATCACCAAAATCGACATTTGCCCTCCGCAGATCTTGGAACAGACCATAACGCAGCTCACCAAAATACTAAAGTCACCTGGCGCACGGAAAATACCAATATTCATCAAGAACAAGGAAGAGTGCATCAACACCGCCACCCAGTTCGTCTCCCAACGAATATGCCCCATCTTCCAGGTCAGCAACGTCACTGGCCATAACCTCGACCTAGTACGCACGTTCCTCAACATATTACCGCATCACGGCAACTACGACAGCTCAGCTCCTCTCGAGTTCCACGTCAATGATACTTTCTCGGTACCTTTCGTGGGAACAGTTGTATCAGGGGTAGTCAAGTCTGGCGTCATACACGCCGGCGACACCATCCTCGTGGGGCCAGATAGCCTCGGACAATTTACAACGACCAAAGTGCGATCCATCGAACGAAAACGAATACAGGTTCCAGGATGCTCTGCTGGACAGTCTGCGAGTCTCGCGCTGCGTAACGTACGGCGGAAAGATGTTCGAAAAGGCATGGTCGTGCTGCATAAGCCCGACAAGCCTGATGCAGCGACTGGCATTCTGCCAAATCCTAAGGTGTACCGCGAGTTTGTGGCTGAGGTTTTGATTCTGTCCCACGCTACCACCATCAAGACAAAGTACCAGGCAATGCTACATGTTGGGCCTGTATCGCAGACCTGCGCCATCATTGATATCGATCGCCAGTATATCCGTACCGGCGACCGAGCGCAGGTCGCTTTCCGATTCGTGCAGAGGCCAGAATACTTGACGGTCGGAGATCGCATACTGTTCCGTGAGGGAAGGACGAAAGGCTTGGGGATTGTGAAAAGGGTGGGATATGACCCGAAGCAGCCGCTCAATCCTGAGTTGCAGAAGGAGCAGGATAAGGGCAAGGAGAATCAGCAGGAGGGGAAGAAGGTGGCCTCGTAGTGATGCTAGAGGGCGAATGTACGAAGGAGTCTGTTTTTAGTGGCAGTGCACAGGCTAGCTCACCAGGTGGGCATACATAACAACAACTAATATACAGCTGTCGAAAGAAATCTGATCAGGTTTCGCTGTTACCATTTTGAATGTAACCATTATCAGGCCAATCCTGCTCCTGCCCCATCATGTCCTTCACTCGCTCGCTGGAACGTTAGATATAAATACCGAAAGAACCGCTGTATATGCAGCAGAGATCGCCATCATCTCAAAGCTAGACACCTTCAACAACAGCGATACAAGGAACGACAGGACAAAAACCCACACCGTAACAACGATGAGCTGCACATTTTTCGATGAGTAGTGTGACAAGATAGCCAACGGCACGATAAGAAAGACCGCCGTCAAAAGCGCAGTCGTCACGCGTCCCAAAATGTCAGCTATCAGTATCGTGTTCTGGTAGGAGCCGCGGTGAGGGTTTCTAGCATGCAGCCCCTGGCCCTCGGTATTATCCTGCGACTTTCTAGATAGGCTCCAGTATCGGAAGGCGCGTAAATATCGATGGAGCCAACGCTGAAAGGGATCTGTTCGCGACCGCGTCCCAAGATCTACGCGAAGCAGCCTGGTCTTGTAGATTTCGTGCAGGTCGAGATCGTCCCGCAAGCTGGCTTGTTTCTCGTCGTCGAGAAGTGAGAATGTTTCCATTGCCATAACATTGTTAAAGGCTACTAACGCTTCGTCTATGAATTAGGTTCTTATTAGCATAGATTGTGGACTTGGGATATAAGAATACAAGCGCGCACCGTACTGCTTGATGAGTTCTCGTAGCTTGGAAACGAACTCTGGAGTAATCGTCTCGTCGATATTTACGAGTCCAGCATCCTTTCTACTATGCTTGAGGCCTAATCGGTCCTGAGAAGAGGGATGTATATTTAGACTCAAGCCAGCCTGGTATACGACGTGGTCCAATTTGGCGATTTCTCTTTCGAGCATGCGCAGGTTTATCAGATGTGTGGTCTTAAACCGTCGAAAGCCATGGAGTGTGAGATTGCTGTCGGCAGTACTAGTTACCCAACATTTGAGGAAGGTTTCTGTTTGTCCCTCTGGACTTGATGGCGTAGGATTGATATTTGGCGTGGCCATGCTTCAAAAACAATGAGATGAGGTGATATTCTATCGTGTCTTGGTCGAAATTGTGTCTAGATATTATGCGCTATCACCAGCAGGAATACTACACAATAGCGATCAAGAGCCGGAGGTCTTTCTCTTTTAACAGATACGCGCACCGCCATCGACACGTTCCATTCGTCACACCTGATTATGCAAGGCGGAATGCACCCTGATGCAGAACAACCTAGCGCAGAGCTCACCGGTACCTAGGCGACGCAGTCAGTCTCAGCCTGAGGAGACAAGGCTGGAGGAAAACTGCCCGCAATGGAGCAGGACGCCTCCTGCAGTACATCTCTCTAAGCTGCGCATCTTGCTTCTGACGGCTCTTCTGCCCATGCCGTTATCGCCTGAGCGGTAAAATGACCCTCAACAACACACAATCCCCACTCTCCTGTGCTGACTACCACATCGCGTGGATATGCCCTGTCGCGAACCTCGAGCTGCTGCCTGCGCGGCTGATGCTCGACGACGAGCATCATACCCCGCATTACAACACGCACTACGACGAGAACACGTACATCTGCGGCACAATTAATGGCCATGCCGTCGTCGTTGCGACCTGTCCGCCGGGTGAGACGGGCAACGTCAACGCCGGGCGACTGACCGGGTCTTTATTTAAGACGTTTCCAAATATTAGGATGGCGGTGCTCGTCGGTATTGGGGGCGGGATCCCTCTTGCTATCACCCCAAAAGAATCACTCAACGATGTTCACCTCGGAGACGTCGTCGTTGGGTGGCCCGGGGACGGGAAGCCAGCCTGCATCTACCACGATCGCGGCAGATCAAAGGTTGACGGCCAGTTCGAATTAGTGGGCACGATGCAGAATCCCGACAGGCGGCTGTTAAGCGCACTTGCCATCCTTGAGTCAGATCATGAATTGGGAAGGACAACTTTTGCTAGGCAGCTTGAGCGATTGCAAAAGTATAAGAAACATACGATTTTTGCACACCCTGGCCTTGAGCATGACCGGCTGTATAAGGCTGCGTATCACCACGTCGGGGACTATGAATCCAAGTGTGTATCTTGCGATCCGCACGAGCTCGTGCAACGTCCTCCAAGGACGGAACACGATAAGGGCCAGCTAGTCTTCCACCAAGGAAGAATTGCGACGGGAAATGCAGTCATCCAAGACGGCGAGCAGCGCGACATGATCCGTGACAGATGCGACGGAGCCCTCTGCGTCGAAATGGAGGCTGCAGGTGTAGACGTCAACAGGCAGTGCCTAGTCATTCGTGGCATCTCCGACTACGCAGATTCGCACAAGAGCGACATATGGCGGTCGCACGCTGCGGGAAACGCGGCAGCATTTACTAGAGAGCTGCTCTGCAGAGTTCCAAGCTCGTCTCCTCTACCACCACCACGCACTATAGTTGCGGACACACTGGATCATACCGCCTCTTCAAGCAGTCTGAGTGGATTGACCAACGGAATATTGGTGCCACAGAAAACTGAAAGTAAGGACAAGATCATAAAAAAGGTGCCAAAGTCTGGCAAACAATGGTCGCGGGAGGAAGATGCAAAGCTGCTAGAGGTGGTAAAGACAATGGGGCAACCTAAATGGAAGCTTGTGGCCCAGTATTTCCATCGAGACGATTGGGCATGCCAGCAGCGGCATAAGAAGCTGACGCAATAATGCAATGGTCCTTACCAGAGGTCATAGAGCGTGTTGATATCATCCTATTCGCGATAATTGAGAAACTCGAGATGTACGTGAATGTCAATCAATGAATGACATGTATTCGTGTAGCTGATTCGTATTAATTGATGACAAACAGCTGCTTTTGATAATCCTAATTCATCTCATTACATCATTACTTCCATCATTTATATACATCCATCATTCTACACCCTCAGGCTCTACCACATCCTAAAGCCCAAAGCAGTTGGCGTAGTAAGTGACTGTAGCAGGCCAATCCGAGAACATCGCCTTGATTCCCACCTTCTGCGCCAACACATCCAGCACCGTGTACATATCTCCCTCATTATTCGTCACGTTAGCCACATACTGATAGTAGTATCCACCACCCTGGATGCTTAGCCATCCCGCGCGCTCGAAAGACCACGCCACAATCTCCAATCCGGCCTTCTTCGCAGCAACGGCGTACTCGGACGGCACGATCTGGCCGTTAACCACTTTGGTCAAAGCGAACATGGCCGGCGCAACGATCTTGACGCCGCGCTTGGCAAGGTCTGGGAGCGAGGCGGTGGCGTTGGCATAGCCAGCAGGCGTGTCAACGCGCTCGTCGAGGTAGACGGCCTGGGCGCCGAATGCAGGCGCGTTCTTGATCCAGTAGAAGATATCAGTTGGCACGAAAGACTGGAGCCAAACGCGCTTGGGATCAATCTTGCGCTTCGTAAACGCGTCGACGAGATCTTGCGCGTACTGCTCCTGCGTGTACCCATTGAACGGCATCTTGACTTCAGGTGCCTTGAGCTCTGGAGTAAACTTCAGACCCCAGCTGTCCACGGTGTCAAGGTAGGTGTTGAGCGTCATCAGCTTGGGACATCCCGAGGCGTACAGGTCGGTGCGGAAATAAGGGGTGCCATCCATGTATGACAGCGCGGTGGTGGCGTTGGGGTTGAAGCCGTCCATTTTGCCGCAGAGCGAGGTGAATTCGGTCAAGGTGAGGTCGGATGTGCAGCATTTTGCCGATGCGGCGGTGCCGTTTGCTGCGGGCTTGAAAGGCGTGGTGCATTTTGCTGCGAGGGTGGTGTTAAGGATGTTGGTGGTGGTGTGCAGATCGCATTGCGCGTGGCGGCACACGAGCTGCTTGTCCTTTGTGAAAGCGACGTCGCATTCAATCACACCTGCTCCTTGGCGGCGAGCCGCGCTGTAGGCCTGCAGGGTGTGTTCGGGGTATTGGAGCGATGCGCCGCGGTGGGCGAAGGAGAAGTCGGTGGGCTTGAAGTCTTGCTCCGAGCAGCTTTGGAGCTTCTTCTTGAGCGGACCTTCATCCATGTCCTCGATCAGGTAGTACGGCCTGTCGCCGACCTGAACGTTGAACTTCTTGTGTGCATTTTGAGGAGTGCGAGGCTCAATGGCTGGGACGGCAGCTGCTGAAGCAAGTCCGAGTAGGACGGATGATGCAATGAAGGAGCGCATTGTGAAGTTGAACTCGTGAGACGATTCTTTGAGCTTCACTAATCCGAGAACCTGGGAAACGCGATTGTTCCTGCAGGACATGCATCATGCCGGGCAGGGCTCTTCTTATCTGCATACTGGGTCGTACCATTCACTCCAGGTAGTTTTCGGTCGCTCCGTTGCTGGAGCAAAGCCACACGGCTGGAGCTCCACGTATTGCCGAGCTTGTAATCCATGTGTACTGCATGTTCATCGCACGTGAGGAGAGCTTCCCTGGAGATAGCTCTCGATTGTGCATGGAGGCTGATGGATCGATCAAGGATATTCGGCGCGAGTGGAGAGCTATACCGAGGTGGTTAGAGTGCCCAGTGCCAAGAGTGCGGTGGACGGCGGATTGGTACGGGCTGTCGTTCACGTTGATCGCCGGCGCGATCGCATTCGTCGACACCGCATAGCCGGCGACGAACCGGTGGACGACCTGCCAAGGTGAGCGAATATTATCCTTGGCGCGGAATCGTATTGTTCTTGGCTGCAATGTAGGGTGTGCCCCAGCCATCTTGTTGCAAAGACGTCTACGCCATAGAAGGTTTTAGCTCGGAAGGTGTCCTGTATTCGAATAGAAAACTGCTGAATCGTGTCGTCGAGTTTCTGAAGTCGTGCCAGCACTATGTCCGGATCCTCCGGGGGGATGCATCCCCTCATCGTACGACGTTAGCTCGCGGGCATGTGGTCGTGCGACACGTTAGTGACTCTACAGCTTGATCTATAGCAGGCGCTTTCAAGGAAATACCCAACGATCATGGTGTGCATGTGGTACTCCTAAAGCGCCCATGTCGTCCAAGAAGCATGTACAGGTAGCTCCATCAACGCGCCTGTAGCAATGGCTTTCGCTCTAGGAATCCTTTTTCAGAAATAGTCGGCCACGTCTGCCTGGCCGTCATCATCGCGCTCTTGGAAGATGCACCGTGAGTCTCCAACATCTAGATCCATCACGGGCTGATGACTCGGCAAAACGACTATGAAGTCTTTGGGCGCGGTGATGTCCCTGACCGCTTCCAGCATCTTTGCTCCCTGTTCTTCCCATATGGCGTCGAGTCTCTCGGCCCAGAACAACCGCGCGTAGCCAATCTTGATATGAAGTCGTCGCAGCCCTGTGAGTCTGGCCAGGATTTTCCAGGAGTTGAACCATGGCTCGAGCACGATGTCGGCTGGCTCTATAAGAGGTTGAAAGAGCAAGCTGTCAATCTTCCAGTCAATGTGCATGTTCCGAATCTGCACTAGTCGTTGCGGCAGAAAGTAATAGGATAGGTAATCCACTGAGTGCAGATGGTCGGATACGGTTGCCAAGGAGAAAGAGTTGGCAGAGTACAAGTACTCCACGGCTTCAGAGTAGCTGCCTGTAGTTAGCGAGAAGCACTCCGAATGATCATCTCGCTGCATCGCATGAGCTTACACAATGCGACAGGTCCTCAATAAAGCGAGTCCACGGGAGGGCGGTTCCTCCAACTCCAGGTCAAATGATGAGCAAGCACATTCTCCTGGAGACACGCATTTCATTGCTCGAGGCTTTCCATGTTCCGTCCTGAAATGAATCGCAACACCACCCAGCGTTTCTGCATATATAAGGCGGCGTATCTCCAATGGAAGCTTGGTGAACAAATCTGAATTAGGCTGGGAGGCTGTTTGTTGATAAGGCTGAGCCTCGATAAGTGGCAAACTCAACGCTCGAGGGCGAGGAGTAGGAAATTGAGGCCTGGGGCGAGGAATCGGACGTCCCTCTTGAACGCAGCATCTGCGTCTACGACTTCGAGGCAAGCATAGTAATGCGCAACATAGACAGGGAGCACAGATGGTGTACAAGACACATTTGCAAGTTTGCCACGCCACACTTTTGAGACATTTTTTCGAGTCCTTTCCGGCTTGCTTGAGGCGTGTACGGAGCTTTTCTTTGTGCATGATGTTGCCTCGAGATGGAATGGGTTGTAGGAAGCTGTGATTGTCGAAGGGAGTGAGATGACGGTGGTGGGGGAGCTGAGTTAGGCATCTTAAAATCTGGCCAATCGGGGAATTTCCATGTGAAAGCGTCACCATCGCGCAGCAAGGGTACCCAAACTTTCGAGGTTCTCAGCTCCTTCAAGTTATTTTGTGTGACATTCAGCTCGAGGCAACACTTATGGTATTGCCTAGCCCACGTATGCTTCCGCCTCTATCTCAATTCTCATCTTGCTATATAGCGAAACAACCTGCACGCAGGTGGTAAGCGGACCGTGGTTCTTGAAGGCCGGTCTTCCCTTCAGGTTCCGAACCAAAGCCTCCATGTACCCATCTAGCGGTCCTGTGAGGTACATGCGTAGCTTGTACACTTGTTCTAGACCTTTTCCTCCTGCTTGCTGCAGCGCGTGTTCCACGTTGTCGAACGCGCGGTCGACCTCGGCTCCCAGATCTTCAGGATATTCGTCGGTAATGCGATCCCATCCGCCTTACTTGTGGTCAATTGAGGCAGTTTTCTGGTCAATAAGAAACGCACCTTGGCCGGATATCTCGATTCTGTCTCCTATGCGCACAGCTTGGCTGTAATTGAGCGCTTCCTTCATGCGCTCGCCGAACCCCTCGTAGTCGGTGTATTTGAGATTCGACATGGCTCCTTTTCGGTTCTAAAACGGCCAATGAAGAGTGTGTTGGGATGCAAGAACAGAATTTAAGTAGCAGAAGTCCCTCATCTTATATGCATTTCAGTCTCACCCTATCTGCCGGATCTGGACAACAATCGCATGCACGTTTTGCTACGCGCTTCACCAATTGCAACGCTTCAGCTGCGCCTAGGCGCCCCATACATTTGTAAGGTCGCCTCGTCCCAAGTCTCGAATCTCTAGTCAGCTCCCAGAGGACAAGCCCTTGGCTCACGGAGTCGGAGTTGCGAAGGTAATAGTCGTGTCTGATTGGCCAACTCGTACACGGGTGGGTCCGTCTTCAGGTGAGGCTGAGCATACAGATTTACCCCACACTTACGTCGAGCCTCGGACTTTGTCTTGTCTCCATCAACATCAAGGACATAGCATGATTAAGCCGTATAAGATGTGGGTCATACTGGGTCAAAACATGTATGCCGCGATTTTGCGAACATCCTCGCCCAGTTAGCATCGAGAGTGATAGCATTTACCATATACCGCCGCCATCTCGTGAGCTACATCACTGTGTGAATAAATATAACGTATGTTCGCACATTATAGAGTCCCCAATTCAAATTTTTCACTTCCTACTACCTTTCATCCACCCTCCTCAAGTTGGAACATTGTGGATACTTCAAAAGTCATCAACCTCCCACTCAGCCCTCATCCCACGGTAGCGATGCTCGCCCTTTCCTCGATAGAAACATGCTGCATCGGCATTCAGGTCCCCTACATACATGGATCCGCTCCGTGAATGAGATTCATCGTCCGAGTTATTCTCCTTCGTGCCAATATTTGAGCCTAGGGACGGCTCAGAGCGCCCGGAGTTAGTCCCTGAAACATTCGTTGGCCAGGAGGAGCGCATTTCAGAACTACAGCTTTGGTCATTAAGCCAATCTGAGCCGTGACCTATGCCGGAGATGGTATCGCAAGGGTCAATTTTGGACCGTGGAAGTCTACTCATGTTTAACAGTAGTCTGTTAGTGCGATGAGATGTATGCGAGTGTTAGCTATGGATGTGGATAGGAAGACGGACAGATGCGGATTCAATGCAAGATTTTGTACGGTCAATGCCGTGAATGCATTTAGTGATGAGCTTTAGAGAAGAATGCTTTGTCAAGCATTTTTTATGGTGAGTGAAAGACTTCCTGGTAGAAATGCAAAGCAATGATATTTCAACGATAAGTTCCATGCAAAGTCCCTTTTTGAAATGCTTATTTGGTATCCTGCTCTTCAACCGCGCATATTCCAAGGACAGATAGTCACAGGCGGTTGACGCTGACCGAACGTCACATCGAAAGTTCATTCGAGTCCCATATTATTCCTGCAACTTTTTCAACTTCTCGACATAGCTCGTAAAGCTTCACCCATCCTCCATATACTTATCAAACACATCCGCGTAGAACCTCCGTCCCACATCCTGATGACTCCGAATCTTAGTCCTGAGCTGCGTCTCCCCCCAAGTATCATATTTGCCTCTCAGAAATGCACTATCGATATCTTTTCCCTCCGGGCTCTCGACACCTGTCGCAAAGTCCTCACTCTCAAAGTGAATCTTCAAGGTCCCTACAGCCTCAGCCTTCGTTAAGCTCCTTCTCATACCCTGGAAGAATGGTACGCTATATCGCTCATCTGTACCTGATAGTACGCGATGTGTCGTCGCTTTACATACACCATTCGTGACAACCTCGAAACCCTGTCCAATGTTGACAACGAAAGTGCCGGGGATGTTCGGCACGTCGATCCAATCCCCTCTTTTATTAAGTGCTTGAAGACCTTTGATGTGTGGTGGTGAAGCTTGGAGCAGGAACGTCCACCAGCCTGATGAGTCTTTGTGAGGGCCAACGCCTTGGTCTGCACCGCCTTCGGATGCTGGGTAGTGGACTAGTTTCAGACGATGTTGGTCTGAGAGGAAAGGTAGAAATGTAGTTGATGCCAGGTCCAGAGCTTCAGCTACGAGAAGCAGGAAGTCCTCGCTGAGCTGCGTAAGTTCTGCGATGTATGTTTCCACAATTGATCGTAGATCTGAATAATTTGACGGCCACTATACTATTGATCAGATGTTTTCATCCCGCAGGAAGCGTCAATATGGTTATTTACCTGGTTCGGGCCCTTCAACCTCTCATACAGAGGCTTTCCTTCCTTCCATTCATCAGGCAGTTCGGTTGCGTACTCAAACTGTTCCCTTTGATCTACTTTACCCGCAGTCTTCTCTGCCCCTGTACCACTGTAGCCGAGGAAATGTGGCGAATTGACCAGTGCTACTTCAGTTTTCTCTTCTGCTGATAAATTGAAAAGCCGTGGAAGTGCATCGATCAAGTCTTGGATGGCCGCGCTGGCAACGCCGTGATTCGATACATATAGGAACCCGACATTCGTAAGTACGTCTCTCAACTCGCAGAGCAGCTCTGGTCTCGTTTCTGGGTTTTTGGCCTTTCCAAGATCGATAATGGGAATGCTCGTGAAGTTGGAGGAAGCCATATCTGCCGTGCCTGTTGAGGGGGACTATTGGAGGCACATGTCTAGTTTCGAATAAGTGGCTGCAGGTGTAATCGCTTGCATGTAGCCATTAATGTCCGATACCGGTATCTAAGCAGTGTGGTCTCGGTTGACATCCGAAGCAGAGTGCGCCTTGGTGTTGACATCAAAACCCACGTGTATGGCGTGCTGTGGGGTTCGCTTCAGCCACCAGAATAACGTGCGTTAGCGCGATGGTAATAACGCGCGCGCTTATGTCCGCTTCGCACATTTCCGTGTATAGACTGTGAGCACTAACGATAGCGTTGAGCTTTCATATCTTGTAAGCATTGTCAAGTCTTAGGAGCTCGGGCTGCGAATTGCTTGTGAACAACGACTGAATAGAGGGCAAATGAAGAACATAGCTGACTTGCTATTCGTAACGCAATAGAACCGTGACATTGAAACCTCGGCTAGAGATGCCCTAATCATAGTACTTCGTAGTCTTCCCTCCGATGATTGTTTCCTCATTAGTCTCACTCCTCACTTTGCCCTTTGCTACACCCTTGGCGACTCTAGCCTTGACCCATTCGCCTGCGGTTATGCCCACCACTTCTTCGTCCTTCACATTAGTGTATCCAAGCTTGTCTAACACTGCACTTTTGATGGGGTTCAGGACTACATCATCTTCCGGACGTACGAAGTAAAGTACACCAAGACGGTCGATATCCGCTTGGTCTGGAGGTGGAGCCACGACGCGATGAATACTGCTCTTGAGGAAACCGTTGGTGAGAAACTCGAGAGAGTCCGCAATATTGACTGTGATGCTTCCTGGGTATGGTTTCACATGCCTCCATTCTCCTTCAGGTGTTCGGACTTGCAACGCTGCAACAGGTTGACGGAAGAGTAAAGTAAGCGAGCCAAAGTCAGTGTGACCTTTGACCCAGATGTTCTCAAGTGCTTGATTCTGCTCAGGTGTGCGGTGATGGTACTTCATGTACCGCAGATGACAATCACTCTTTTCTGAGTATCGGTGCTTCTCGAGGAAGAAGTCTTCTGGTAGCTCAAGGATGATGGCAAGCAGAACTAGGAGCTTGCCAACAACGTCATCTGAAATGTGACGCGCGAATGTTTCAATCTCTTCCCGATGCTCGTTGATGATTTCTGGGTGTGGTCGTTCAAAGGATGGGATGAATTTCGGGATGTTGTAGATCTCGGTGTTGTCTTTCACACCTGGTCGGATTTCTCGGAGACCAAGAGGTTTGTAGCCATTGTAGCCACCATTCTCAAGGTCGGCTCGGTATTTCAGCTTCTCCTCCGTCGGAAGCTCGAAAAGCTGTTTGCCAATGGCAAATTGACGATCAACTGCTTCCTGGCTGAGACCAAAGTTTGTGATGTAGAAGAATCCTGAGGCACCACGTCAGTATTCGGGGTGCTAGAGCTGCACTGAAAACGAACCAATTTTGTCGAGTGCATCGAACAATTGTTTTGCGAGTCGTTCTTTTCCACCTGCAACATCAAACTGGGAGAGATCTAGCGTCGCTAGATCTGCCCAATTCACTGCTAGAATTAGCACTGCAGGGGCACATAGTGGCAAGATAACCTACGTTCGTACTTGGTCTCTGGTACTTGATCGTAGCTCAAGAGTGCCGCATTGGCTCTAAGAGTCTCTGCTGTAGCCATGTTCGTTGAGATTAGACGCGAGTTTGATCACGAGAGAAATAAAATGCAAGGTGCATCATGCCGCACATTGCTACGGTTGTCGATATATACACGCGACTTCGGATATGCGTTGAAGCCGACCGGAAATAGTCGTTCGACGTTTACTTGCAGGGTGCAGACTATTGGTGCTCTCGCGTTGGTGCAACCCCATATTCGCGATCCTTGGCGTGAAGCACGAAATCCAGGCGACCACATCCGGCTAAGGATCAGCGTGAACGGAGGCCTCAACGTTCGCGTGTAACGTCAGTGTGGGAAGCAATATCGTGCTCGCCGCTATACGCGCTTTTTTGACGCTTGTTGTTATGCAATAAACTCGCGGATATGTGCACCCGCAGCCAGGACTGCAGCATCTATCTCTCCTGAACCGTGGACAGATAAGAGATCCATGTCAATGATGTGATTCCGACTACGGATGCCGGCTGTCAAGGCTGATGTGGCGTTGGAAAACCTCGCACGTTGGCTTGGTGACCAAAACGGGATGTTATAAAGATCGTATTCCTACAATGCACTGAGACCATCACCGCGCACCATGTCTGACGACAAAGTCAAGCCCGGAAATACGTCGACTGCAGTAGTTGAGGATCGGGCCAACAAGCTGCACTATGCTCGACGAGGATCGACCGTGCAAGATGATACGGTTGCCAGCGATATCGAAGGCTACGATGCAGAACGCATGCGAGCGCGAACACTCCTGACCGTGGAAGAAGAAAAGAAGCTGCTACGCAAAGTGGATCTGCGACTCATGACGCTATGTTCCATCATGTTTCTTCTCAAGAACATAGATGCCGACAATGTCTCAAATGCGCGGATCATGAACAAAGGCCAGCCAAGCAACATCATGAAGCAGCTCAATATGACTTCGAACGAATACAACTTGGTGACCACTATGTATTATGTAAGTGGTGATGAAGTTATTGGGTTTTTCTTAGCTTACTTGGAGCTCCCAGATCCCATACATCATCGCTGAAGCTCCGTCGAACCTGCTGCTCAAGCGTCTCCTACCATCGCGATGGCAGTCGAGGATCATGGTGACCTGGGGTCCGTCTTTCAATGCATTATGTATTGGAACCGAGTACTAACTTTCCCTTTCCAGGTATCGCCTTGGCTTGCCATGTTGCGGTCAAGAACAAAGAGGGCTTGTATGCCGTGCGATTTTTGCTTGGCTTGGTAAGTCTTTACAATTCTTTCCCCAACGCTTGCAAGATGCTAATCGCGTGGTGCGAAGTTTGAGGCTGGGATGTTTCCCGGAGTCGTCCTCCAGATGTGCTACTGGTATCGTCCGGATGAAATGTCGGTTCGACTCCTCTACTTCTGTCAGTCTCTAGCTGCTCCCACTAAATACTCGACCTATGTACTGACAATACAGATATCTTGGGCAACCTTTCAGGAGTAGTCAGTGGTGTGCTAGCCTTCGCGTTCTCGCATCTTGATGGCGCTCATGGACTCTCTGGCTGGCAGTGGCTTTTCCTTGTAGAAGCCATCATTACTATCGTTTTCGGTATCGCACTTTATTGGATCCTTCCTGACTGTAAGTCTCCTTTCTGAAATAATATAGATCTCTCCTGACTGACGACATCCAGTTCCCCCACAAGCCAAATGGCTTACGGAGAAAGAGAAAGCCTTCATTCAAGCTCGACTGCCAGGCAACGCTCCACAGGCATCCGAAATGCACTTCCGGTTTAGGGAGATCGTGGACGCCTTGAAAGACGTACGCTTATGGCTTTTCACTCTTATTTGGGCCTTGATGACCATCGGCACGAGTGGTGTGCGATTCTACCAGCCAACAGTCATCGCTGACCTTGGCTATACGGACATAGCGTCCGCACAACTACTGAATCTCCCTATCAGCATCTTAACGATCATCGTCATTGGAGTCACCGGGGCCTTCGCAGATAATGGCCGTCTTCCTCGACCACTCTACCCTCTATCATTCCTCTGCATCATTCTGATATCTTACGGCGTGCTCTACGCGTATCCTAATTCCGGTGGTGTCTACGCGGCGACTTTGATAGGCAACTCAGTCACCAGCGCATGGTACCCGATGATGTGGCCATGGCGTGTCCAAACGACATCGAAAGCGACAGGATCCGCATTTTCCATTGGTTTTGTCAACAGCTACGGCCAGATGGGTGGCGCGATTGGACCCCATCTTTTCCAGAGCAAATACGCTCCTCATTACGGCGTCAGTTTTGGAATTGCAATGGCGTTCGTTTCAGCCTGTATCTTGACGACATGCTTCACTTGGTTCCTGACAAGGAAGACCGAAGGCGATACTCGACGTCTGAAAGTGGCGAGAGTGAAGGCTCAGAAAAGGGGTGAGACCGTGCTGGATGACGTGGTTGACAATGACCTGAAAAGATCACGCGATGCGAAGGCCTCCAATGCTAGTGCATCAGATTCAGAAATCGCAGTGGCCAAAACTTGAGGCGCACTGCAATAGAGCTCGAGGTATGACATCGACCTGGGGATGACGGAAGTGGTGAGGGAAGAAGTGCGAGACGCGCGCGACCTGAAGTTGTCTTTGGTGGCGGTCCAAGCTCGATCCCTGGAGTCCGTCCCTCGAACAAGCACCCACCTTAAAATCACAACAATCGATGACTGCGATTCTGACTACATCGATGTATGCAATACAAGTATAGCTATTTCTGTTAGCTCTACAAATATACGTATGCGCAGCTAGCCATCTTTGGTACGCCTTCCTTCACCAGAACTGCCACGTCGAGTGAACCGTCTTCGCCACGATTGAGCATGATTTTCCACACATCGAGCAAGGTCGAAGTGGAGACAGTGACCGAGTATCTCAGCTTCAAGTATCGTAGCGCCCCTTCATACATCGAAGTCAGCGAATGGAGAAGCTTCATTTCAAGCAGTGTCAATTGCTATGTGATCATGGTTTTCTTACAATGAAGGACCACCAATTATCGCTACGTGACACGCTGCAGTATTCCCAAACATCTATAGCTTTCTCGACAGTGCATTCTATGGAGTCTATCTTCACAACGGGATAGCCATTGTGTATGCACAATGGATCTGATAACTCACAATGTGGGAATGCTCCACGCGTTTCCATAACCATTTTATCGTGTTTATGAAATCTTCCTTCCTTCAAAATTGCAACGCACAGAACGCAGTCCGTGGAGAAAATGCTCGAACAGCAGCGCAAGGATGAGATCCTCATGCGCGGTTGCTCTCACGCTATGAGCCGCTCTAAAACGCCGAGCCGATAACCAAAGCCCCATCGGACTACATCGTGGTTGACAAGGCTGGATCTGGTATGTGGGCTGATGTTCACTTCTGTGTGTCCAACAACTTTGTGACCAGCACAAAGGCCCTCAAATCTAATGCAGCTGGACCGTCGAATCTGACCCGCTACGTCCAGGCTGTGAAGGTTAGCAAGAGCCGAGGGCATGGGTCAATTGCCGCAGAGGTTGCGATTCTGAAAGCCATCCAACAGGTACAACCAAATTTTGAGGGAAATGTGCCATTCTTCAAGCTGTTGTCATGGGACACTGTCGACCCCATACCCCGATGGTTGGCTACTTCCACATTACCATTGTGCTGTTCTGGCGCTGATCTGCAGTTCAAACAGCCCCCGGAGATTTTGACATGGCTCTTGTTCGTACAGCTTCACGAGGGCCTCGAGTTTTCTCCATAAGGTCTGTGACCCACCGATTGAGCATTGTGATCTTCACAAACGTAGTGTTATCATTGGTTATTTTGACCTAGACCAGAATAGGCTGCCGCAGATCAAGATTATTGATATTGTTGAAAAAGTATACAGTAGCTTTACCCTGTATGTTCGACTGTGTTAGTAATATTTTGGACTGTTCCTTCGCGGTGCAATCGCTACTTCATGGTACCTAAGTCAGACCAGGGTCCACCACCCAGACTCTGTGAGATCAAGAAGTTTTTTTCACAAATTCCTCAAACTCGAACCACTTTCAAGGCTGCAAAAGATTTCACCGCTATTTTGGGTGCAATTGCATTTCACTCTCAAATTCTCACGAGGGCTCGGGCGTGGCCGACATGGGCCCGCTCGGGCAATGTGATAACCCTATAGTGAGATCTCACCATTCATCTTTGACTTCTCACGGTACTCGGTCGTCTACTCTCATGCTAAATCCTCGGATCCTCTCAACTCGACCCAAGCAAGCAGCACGGACAAACCTAGAATTCTACCTCACTGAATCCGGACGCAAAATGCAGAGGACTACTATCAACTCTTACCCGCACCTGGTCGAAATCAAGCCAATCAAGGGCATCGTCTACAAGGCTTCCAACATCCTTCGGCCGCAACCAACAATATCGGTCATGCCAATCTACGAAGTGCAAATGCACCAAAAACAGGAAGGTGTTACAGCGGTCATGCAAAAGGACAAGCCACAGAGCAAGCTCTTTCGACTCAAGAAAAGGCTTGGTCATGAATGCATGCTCTGTTCGGTTTCCGAGTCTTCGAGTACGTTGCCCGAAGATCTCGAGTCGCTACCCCCACCGATTCCTCTTGTCCAGCAGCCGAACGCCCAAAAAGCCTTGGGCGGCAAGGCAATCAAGTCTCTCCGGAAATGGAAGAAGGTCTGGAAGGAGGTGTTCCACCCAAAAAGTAATTCCATCTCACCAGATGGACATGGCGACGATCAGACAAACTCTCAGCTGGGGGCGAAACCTGCTCTAAAGCCAGGCTTTCGATGTGCAAAGGGTGGATGTGAAGAGTGTTTGGCGTCTTCTCCATCAACACCGACTTGAATCTTGGCGGCAAACCTTCAAGTTCCTGACAAAGTAAGTCCTGCCATTTTGATTGATTCTTTGCTCCCGACTAACACATCGAAGCCAACAATCCAGCCATCGTCGGCAGAATCCATGTCATCAGGCTTCACAACCACGACTACTGGCTCAACTGACAGCTCTGTCGTGGTATCTTCTTCTCCTACCAATCTCGACGTGTTCCAAGACTTTGATGGCACGCATATTGAAGCCACGCCTCCGCAAATCGCTGTAAGTTTCATTACATCATCCATAGTACGAACTAAGCTGACTGAATAACAATAGCCCCTGCGTCCGCTCTCAAGTTTTGTAGTAAAGCTACAAGAGAGCGTATTTACTGATGCTAATTGGTCCCTGGTCGACTTCAGCGAGATTGAAGGCTACACCGAGCGCACCACACCAGACAGGGGTCGCGAGGAGAATCCATATCCGACGCCATCAGCGAGTGGTGACGAATAGTGGCCTCGTCAAACCAACGATACTCCTACACAACCCGCAGGCCAGAAGCTCAAGCAGGCACAGCGCGACTGGTCATTCAAGGAGAATGTTTCCTATGAGGCGTTGGAGGTGTTGGTGCGTAGAGGTGAGATGGCGCAAGAGCAGCGGCGATGCAGGATTTGAAACAGAATAGAGGAGACGTCGAGAGCTGTTTAGTCACATGAGCGAAAGTAGCTTTTATGTGCGATGCTTTATTTTTTGGTTACACGCGTTAAGTACTTAGTACATTTGACTTTGCATCTGCAGAAGCAATATCAGTTCATGGATTCCATCTTTTTCCACCATCACATTACATCTGAGTATTGTAGTTCCCTCCACGATTGGCTCTTCAACAGCCTCAAGCAGTTCCAAATAGTTTGCCACCTCGTGATCACTCTCGCTTGTCAACGACACCCCAGACATACGTTATCACTTCTCCCTTCCTCGTTTTGCTTACTACTTATTCCACTCCCTCTCATTTGCTCTCTCAAGCACCTAACTCGCCTTCATATCCTCGCGCGTAATCGCCTGTGGCCCTGTATACATGACGCCTCCGTACCCCTGGCCCTTTGCCGTACCCCAGTCCTGTCCGTACCCAACACCAGAGACACTCGTCCACGCGCGCGGATGCTGGTCTTTCAGACTCCTCTGCCATATGTTCATCTTCAGAGCCGAGCGATCTGTAAACACCGAAGAAGCCGTCTATGTTAGACTACGTGATGGCGGACGGCCCATTTCCTCCTCTTCTTGGACGTTCGGATCGATCAAATCATGCTGCCGGCCCCTGATTCGCTCATTCTGCGCAGCCAAAATGGTCTGATACAAATCTGTTGCGTCTTTCCTGCTCTTCCTGTGACGTGGAGGTGGCTGCTGGCCTGCTACTAGGTACTTCTCTCGTTTACCCGCGCGGTCATGTCGTTGGTGGCGCGTTTTCTTCTTAGTGGCTGTTGAAGGTGACGGAGACTCTTCAGATGGTAGAGGATGCAGCCGAGGTGGGCGAGGAGGTGGCGACGTTAGTGTGAAAGATCGAGCATTGACATTGAGTTGGAGCGGCATTGTGCATAGATCGATGGACCTGCAGCTTGGTTCTGGTGCTTTGGGAAGATCTATTGAGGTGGAGTGATTATGTCTTGACATAATGTTCGTTACGGCAGAATGTGGCAGTCACAATTTCAGAAATACGTGAAAGAATCGACATAGTGGAGCAAATGTAGGAATCATCTCAGGAAGGCTTCCTCGAATTCATCTATCGCACATCCACAACAATTACTTAACAACTATTTCACCCAGATATATTACGCAGCTCTCTCCATATACAATCTGTCTCAACCCATCCCAAAATCAGAATTCATTCATCACAACTCACCCAATCACTCCCCCCTCTCATACCCTCTTTCACACCCCACGCGTTCCCCTCTCATCTCCTCCAATGTCATACCTGGCCTGGGTCACTATTAAATGACCCCTCCATAGCCATTTTGCTTGCCCTTTCCCTTCCCCTTTCCCCAAATATCCCCAAGACCGATGCCAGATACACTCGCCCACGCCCTTGGATGCTGATGTCGTAATTTTGCTGCCCAGGATCCTTTTAGGTGTAGAGGTGCGAGCTGCAGACGTAGACGCGGAGGGGTGGGCAGATCGCGAAGTCAGTGAGCTCGCTGGCGCTAGCGAGGGTGATGCCGGGACATGATGCCGACTCGATTTCCGCTTCTCCTGTTCATGATTCACCTTTCCACGCGGCCATTTGGAACGCCGAAGATCGCGGGAAGAGAGCTGGTCGAGAGGTACAGGTTCTTTAGTT
Organism: Phaeosphaeriaceae sp. SRC1lsM3a; assembly: GCA_001644525.1. Classification (NCBI taxonomy): domain Eukaryota; kingdom Fungi; phylum Ascomycota; class Dothideomycetes; order Pleosporales; family Phaeosphaeriaceae; species Phaeosphaeriaceae sp. SRC1lsM3a. The sequence continues at coordinate 121,582 of KV441722.1, forward strand.
GATGCCGAATCCTTCTTGGTTTTTGGCGGGTGGAGCTTGTGGTTGTGGACTTGTTCTTAAAAACCTTTTGGGTAGTGGCTTGTGTCGGCGGAAATCAGGACGATGAGGGCGCTTGGTCGATGAAGAGGGGGCTGTTGGCTTTGGTTGACGCGCTGCTGGTGGTGGTGTAGCTGGTGGTGGTGTAGTTGGTGGTGGTGTTGAGGGCAGGACGAGCGGAATGTACTTTGGCTTTGGCATGATCAGAAGGTAAATATCAAAATCTAGTTCTCACAGGCTGTAGAGATAGAGTTGTGGATGTATTTAACTGTCTATTCTTGCTTTTGGGTTTTGGGAAACCTAGCAGAACGGTAATTTTGATACTTAAAACCGCGTTTTGTGAATTTAGCCAACTTCACATGTCGCACTTCTCGTTGTTCATGATTCGCCGTATCCATATCTGCTCTTCACCTCCCCAGTCCCTGACAATTCAGTGACACACCTGCCACCAAATCACAGCCAATACTGACGAACACTCGATGGAGTCCGGTGGATATTCGCATCCGACTCAGCGTTTCGCGAACCGAGTCCTCGAACTCGTCTGTCGTAGAGCTTGTGACTGGAACATGACGTATCAATGTCGAACGGGCGACGAGTTTTGTCGTAGACGTACGTCCTTCAACCTTCACAACCTCGCTCCTCCCTGCCCTCCCTCCACTCCTTTCACAAATCCAACTACCCTGTTCACCAAATCCTTCACCACCTCCTCAGGATCCCCATTCAAATTATGATGCGCCCCTTCCACCACCCCGCCGTTCACATCATCCACCTCCCCTCCGCCCTCCCTCACAATCCTTGTCCACCGAGCAAGCAACTCCGCCTTATCCACCCTCTTCGGCGCATACGGATCCTCACTCCCCAGCAAGAAGCACAGCTTCGTTTGCTTCGGTATGTTTCCAAACGTGCCTTTGAACACGTCATCCCCCAGATCCGAGGAGAAGTAATCATCGTCCCCACCTTTCGCCAACAAACTATACGTGCGGTATGCAGTAATCGGCGCCCCGAGTCCCTCAGCTACCATATTTCCCTTGACAGGCAAAATCCCCCTCTCGTCCCCAGCATCAATCATCTTCTTCGCCGTCTCCACAATCTCATTAAACTGCGCCCTCTCCTCGTCGGAGGACAACATATCCTCCCACGCCTCCCGATCACTGACCCCGCCCTGCAAAATCGCCCCGTCAACACCGGGATGGTTCTTCGCGTCCGGCCCAACGAGGTATTCCATGATATCCTGACATCCCGTCGAGTGGCCCATCAACACAATCTTGCTATCAGGCCGCAGAGACCGGAAGTACGATACACATTCCCCAATTTCCCGCGCATCCCGCGATAATCGACCCGTTGCCCACCCATTGTACGAGCTGCGCAGCAGCACTTCGGCGAGGCTCCAGTTCGGTGGCAGCGAGGCGGCGATGGTGCCGGTGTAATCGACGGTGAGGAGGCCGTCGCCTAGGCCGCCGATCCAGAGGATGGTGTTGGGGGTCGCATCGGTAGGACTTGAAGAGGCGTGTTCGAAAGCGACGAGTTTCTTGTTGTATTTGTGGACGGTGCCGGGGTGGGCCATTGTGTGTTGTTTTGGAGAGATGGGGATTTGGAGGGAGAAGACGAGGGAAGAGAAGGTTAGGATGGAAAGGCAAATGCAGATGAGCACGCTGCGTGAGAAAAGAAATAACATCTGACACAGTATGTGGTGGGATGAATGTTTATGTACAAGCTGCCCCGCGTCATGGAAAACTAGCAGGGGGAGCTCCAGCTGTGGTGGGGCTGATTACGGAAACTTTCCGCATAATACATATGAGGCGACCGAGTGAACATGTCTGAGTGAAGATGTTAGGTGATCAATATCATTGCAAAGGTACGTGTCATAACTCTGTCAAATGGGAAGCATTTTGGTGATCCATCCTCGCCATTCCAACAACCATTGATCCAATGAGCCCGTTCAACGAGCAACGCCTGCGCAATGCATGGAATCAAAAGAGCTATTTTACAATCTCATCTCATCGTCATCACATTCAAGCTTTGGCTTCCAGCGCAGTCTCTTCTGCAAATCTCACTTGAACAGCCCAGTGCTCGCCAAACTTGATTCCCTTCCCGCCACCAATGCCAGCTTCCCGCCATGGCTTGTTGACTCCAATGTCTACCACCCATATCAGCCACTGTGGATCACGACCAGTACCGTTTTGCAACGCCTTCAGAAGGCCGGTACGGGGTGCGCCGAGACACACAATGTACTTGGCTCGTACTTCCAGCGGTTCACCCTCGAGGATAGCGACTTCGCCGGTTGATCCGCCGACGCCAGACGGTGTTTCCACCGCGAGGCAGGCGGCGCGAGACTTGTTTGCCCAACCAACAATGCCGAGTACAGTCCGTCGATCTTGTTCGCCGAGTGCCTCGAACTCCTTATGGCGGCCGAGCAGTGCGTCGATGATGAGCTCCGGTGGTGCTTGCAGACGCTTTAATGCGCCTTCGGTGTCTTGCCATGCTCGAACAGAACCACCAAACTTTCGGAACAAGTCGACCTGCCGTCGTACGTCCTTGTCCCAGTCTGCAGCGCGCTCAAAGCCGAGGAGGGCTACCATCACCTTGGGACCGCGTGCTTGTAGGTGCCTGGCGGCTGCAACTGCTCGAGCACCACCTCGATGATTACCTGCCAACACGACAATGACCGGACGAGCATTAGGATTGTCGCGTGCCAGTCGCCGGCCACCAGGGTTGATGGCTGTCAGAGCAACTTCAGCAATACCGCGACCCGCGTTCTCAGCAATCATGTCCTCATTCAATCCGAACTCGACTTCGGCTGTCTCTTCAACTGCAAGCATGCCGCCGGGGGTGATGGTGTGACATTTCCGCTCGTTGGACATGAGGCGTAGGCAACCTCTGGTCGAACTTTCGAGAGGCGAATCTGGAGGAGTAGCGATACGACCTGGCCTTGGACTGCCCGTAGCATGCGAAGAAGCATATGGCTTGGTGATGAAGGAGCGGTTGGTGCGTGATAGTAGTCCCGAGCCTAAAATATCCAAGTCTGCTTGCACGCCGCTGCCTTGTCGGACAGGAGCTCTCTTGAGTGAAGCCCGCGACATGGTTCGTCGCGAGTTTCGACCACTGCCAAAATCCGAATCATCCTCCGAGCTACTGTTGGTCGTGCTTTTCAGCTTGCGATCCAACACATTCTCGGTCGGATGTAGGTTCTTTCCACCATGTGTGCCCGGCCTCGCCAATCGGTTGAAGCTGACCAGACGGTCCTCGTCGGCGGTCGTGTCTTCGTTCCTGATTTGGTCGAATACGGTGCGCTTATCGAACTTGTTGAGATTGCTCTGGAAGTCGAATTCTGGCAGGTCTTGGATGTCGGTGGCGTCTTCGGTTGCCCAGCCATTCGTCGCATCGAGCGCCTTCTGCTTGCGAGTCTTCTTTTTCGAATCGTGTGCAGCCACCAACCCGACTCTGCCCCCGATGACTCCAGGTGTTCGCGCCACAGATTGCTCGGCATCTTGAAGCATGGGCGTGTTCCGCCAGCCGTTGCCCTTGCTGTGACCAGTTAGCTGTGTGCAAAAGATCCGTGGTCGTGAGGCATACCCCTTCCGAGCACCGTCTACACTGCGTTCACCGTCTACGCCAATTTTTCGCTCTTGAGCAGCGAGTTCCTTCTTACGGGACTTGCCTCCTCGTCGTGTCTTCTTGCCGCCGTCTTCGAACTTCTGGGGGCTGACATCTTCCATAGGCTTGCCATTTCTGGTCTTGTTGATGCTCGCCCTCCGCAAGTTGGGTTGGATCGTCTTTGTCTCGCTGTCTGCTTCCTCGGCGTCCGCGATGTCCAGAGACGAGAATGGACCCTCCAAAGTCGCCGCGCTTGGCTTGCGTATGTTGCGATGTTTGAAATTTTCCGCGAACGAGGCCGCGGGCTTTGGCTGCGCTGCAGCATGGGTAGCAGTTACGGGTTTGATAGGCGTGGCGGGAGCCTCTTGCATAGGCGCAGACACGCCCTGGTTCGGCAGAGGTGCCGTAGAGGTGCGCTTGCCCATGCTTAAGATCGCTGGGTCGACAAAGGGTGCCGGCTGTGTGGCTCGTGGCTGTACAGGCGGTCCAGCTGGCTGGTTCACATGCTGCATGGGCTGCTGGGCTCCGTGGTGAGCCTGCATGCCTGGGTTCGAGCGAGCTGGTTGCGCATGATTCGAGGAATACGACGAGTACGAAGGAGCATTCGAGGGCGGCTGGGCGGGCTGTGTAGGCGTGGGCGCAACGTTGACCTTGATATCAGCGATCGCGTGCCCTTCGACATGGTACGAGTTGAGACGATGACCAGAGCCAGGAAAGAAGACTGCAACAAGTCAGTACAGACGAGGCGACTCCGAATAGGGGAACTCACCATTTTGCAGTATCAGCGTCGCAGTGTCGGGGTTCACGGCTGCCACGGTGCCCTGCACAATTGTGTTGGGCGGATTCTGCAGGGTGACTGCGACCGAGATACCGATGAGACTGGCCGCCATGGTTGCGGGTCGGCACTCTGGTGTGTTGTAGGTATGTTGTTTGACGAGCGACCCCCACTACGTAGCTTGCAAGGTGGAGGTGAGGGTGCAGGCGCGCATCTGAGAACAAACGTCTGGAAAGTTGAGCGACGCTGCTCGCGCCAAGCCGCTAAACCAACGCCACAACGGCTTTTGTGTATGGTCGTGGTTATGCACGTCGGCTCCATACAATGACCTGATGCATATGACATAAAAACAAGCAATCTGAGCACAGGCAGTACACAGGTATTATGGAAAAATATTGAAACATGATGCAGCAGCGCGGACCGCCACGTACGACACTTGACCAAGTCCTCCATCTCGCTCTATCATGGCCAGGTCGGCATTGTACCTCACAGCAGAGGTGTGTGAATAATAGACGTATATCTATAATTGCTATTAAGTGTTTTAGTGCTGACAGTAGGTATGTGTATCCTATAAGTATCTAGCTAGCCACTATCTATCGCAGTACTTAGACTACTTTCAAGGGGCTCAGACATAGAGCAGCCAGCCACCAAGATCCGAAGGCAGAGCGAAGCGGAGGTTGAAGGTCAGGCTGGAACAGCCTGGGGAGCTCCTGAGGCGCCTATGATACGCAACAGGATTGTTCAATGTAATCCATTAGTTGCTGTTACGGTCACTGGGGAGATTGGCTTCAAACTAAGCGCAGCCGCATAAATAGAGTCATTCGCAGGTAACAATCTTCGCGACCAATATAACCATCTCGATCAAATGAGTAATAAGTACAAGTGCCTAGTAAATTGCGATAGTCTGAGGCTGAGTCTCATCAAAGAAAGACTTCATGACCTGCGAGCCCTTCCCTCCTTCGCATATAAAGCAGCCAACGCGCTTGAATCTTGTCTGCTTGTCTCTTTCAAGCAATAGGCCCAACGAAATATATGACCCAATTATTTCAAAACACCACACAATTTGCGGACTGACGCCATCAGATGAATCCCAATATATCTTTGAAGGCAGGACATCAGGATCGATGATGCTTCGCCTAAGAGAGCGAGAGTCCCAATGTGCCTGTTGCAGTCGACCGTTTAACTCAAGACGGCCCGATCCCACTTCAGAGTACTGGTGATTTTCGGACATGCTGTCCCTATAGCTACCTACATATCTCGCTGCAGCCTTGACTTCGAAGTCGTACTGCAAGAGCGCACGTTGGAAGAATTGTACAGGTCCGTTCATGGATGACCAGGACCAAGAGGGACCGAAGCCGCTCCCAGCCTCTCGTTCTTCTGGTCGATGCCATAGAAGTTGCGCGTAGAGGTCGTCTTTCCACAATCCTGCAAGGTACTCGGATACATCGTAGCCCATTATATCCGCAAAATTCTCTGCAAGCGCTGCACAAGCAGGGAGTCTGTCGCTTGGTTTGGTGAGGTCTCGATGTGTATACTCGCTTACGACTCGTAGCCAGTCTGCCTTTGCGCATGAAGGACCCATTGGACCAAAAGACGTGATGTTTGACCGCACTTCGTTATTTCGGTAAGGATCGTTTACAGAAAACGAGTAGTCTGTGTTTTTCAAGGTTGGGCGACCTCCTCCATCAATCTTTCTGCCTTGAGTATAAGTTGGGCATCGCCAGGTCGTCTGCTTTGAACCAAATCGTAAGAGGCGGAGCGAAACGATATCTTCCTGCATTGTCCATGCTCTTTGGTCGATATTTTCTTGACGTGTATCTTCAACGGGGTGCTCAGAGAGCAACACCGAGCCTTCCGCCAGATCACCGGCACGCTTGTTGTAATAAGGAAGCTGAAACAGCGTACCATACGCTTTTGTAAGGTCGCGATTCCCAAGAAACCCTTCCGTACTATCATTGGCGCTAGCTGCTGAGATAGTAATAGTAGCTCCTCCATAAATGCTTCCCATTTTTGATATTTCCGATGCAACGTCCTGGGAATCATCTTGGACGATACAGAGCGCATCTACCCAAAGGTAAGACAACTCTAGACTCCGGGTTACTTCGATAGCATCTCTTATCGACTGTGGTAGCTGACATAAATCAATTCCGCCCTTCCGATCTTGAACATTCGCTGTCGTCGTCTTTGCATCTTCCTGTTGCTGTGACCTACCCCAACAGTAGCTCAATGCTGCATAGAGAGGACATTCTTCCTGAGGAACCATGTACAAATGCACTTGTGAACTTGCTCGGAGATCAAGGAGACGTGCAGGTGCTGCATTGTTTTTGTTTCTCTCCATGGCGATCTTGCATTCTTTGTGATTTAAACAACTCTTGTAACGTTCCAAACACGATCCTCGACGAATTGATCTCGCTGGCGATGGTTCGATTGGCCTTGATTGGATATATTGAGCAGCGGGGTTGTCTGCGCTTGTCAGCCATGAGCATAGCACGTGCCTACTGATAACTTACCTTTCTCACTGAAGATATACAGCGCTATATCATCTTCTGACAACCTCTGATTGTTTGCATCTCTCCAATCTATATTGAGACATTCAAGGTCCTCGGAATCTGTTAACATTGATAGAATCAATGTATCCGTTGTATATAGAGGAATGTCTGACAACAACTTCAACGTCCAACTAAAGAATTTGCAACGTTGACTAAGTTCTTGTACTTTGTAACAGGGAAACTCAAAGTGCTGCTTGACTTCGGGGCCAGTACCATCGATTACAACCACTTTACATTCCGCACAGGAGTGAGGAGAAAGGCTGGAGGTGTTCATCGTATCACAGTAAATTGCGAGAAGAGATCAGAGTCCTGTAGATAGTGTGTAGGTCAATGGAGGGAACGATCTTGAAGTACGAGGACAGGACTTTGGTTTGATTTAATCAAGAATAAATAATCGGCGAGCTTCAAGGCTCAAGTGAGGCCTCACCAGTAACGATCTAAGCGAAATTCTAGGCAGCAACATTTCTTTATCAACGCGCATGCTTAGTAGGCACTTGATAATTCATTGGATACCGCGGCTGCGGGATAAACTGGTTTTGCCAGCGAGTATACTGCAATAATTCGTCCTCTTCAAGCCCCTCCTTCCCATGATTTGTGCCTCCCACAATCCAGTGACTTCGATTCGCCTTCATCCGTTCGGGTGGGAGTATTGATACATTTCAATATTAACTTCAGTCTCAATTCGAATTCCCAATCACCAAGGTTGAAATTGGGTACACATCGACATTGCACATCCAAAAATCGACATACGCATTACGACTTACGTTTTTTACTCCTTAATTTGTAAAGAGTTGATCTAAGTGAATAGAAAGTTCAATCTCGGTACTAGATAAAAAAAATTTAGAACGCAACGGACTGACTTAATAAGTAGAGCTAATTAGTGATTTGGACTGCATACAAATTTGTAGGCACGACTGAGGAACAAAGATGGGGCATGGGTGAAAGTAAAATGAGGGTATCAATACTAAATAACTAAATATAAAGCTCTACACCAAAACTCCTTTTCTAAGCATATCTGATCCTTGGATCCCAGATGTCATTTCCCCCGATTCCAATTCCGAACCCAAGTCCGATTTCCGTCTCATTTCAATCCACATAAACCTCATCAAATGCATCATCCCACTTATCCCCTTGCCCGTCCCCATTCCGATCCCTATGTTCACCCACCACCTGCCCCAACCTTTGCGCTCAAACCAATTCCCACATACACAACACCCCAAACGAACACGAATACGCCCTCTTATTATTCCACGCCTCATAACTCAGTCCCCTCCCACTCTTCCCACAAAACTCCGTCACCGCATTAATGCTAATCTTCTGGCCCGCCGCGCCCAACTCCAGCCTCTCGACGTCCAACCACCACGTCCTACCATCTGTGTTGAACGGCAAGTACTTTGTGTTGCGTCCATCGCGGCCCGCAACAGAGAGCAGCATGACATACGGCTTGCCCTTGCCGTGGCGCTCGTGGTCCCAATGTGCGCACAGGGTTGAGAACTGGAAGCGGATGACGGGCGGGGCGGAGGGGTCGCGGACTTTGAGGCGCAGGGAGGAGGGGGAGATGGAGCGCTCGGCGACGCCGTGTTCGAGGGAGCAGTCGGACATGACTTGGACGCGGCCACCCATGTCGTCGCGCTTGAACTCTTCGTAGCTGATGACGCGGCCGTCGGTGCGGAATTGGTGGGCGTTGTCTGAGGGGAAGTGTTTGGTGCCGAAGTCGATGTTGGATTTGGTAAACTCAGAGGGGTTGAATTTGCGGACGTAGCTGGGCGAGAGTTAGTATGGGGGAAGAGCTGTGGTGGCTGGGGGATACGTACCCTTCGTTCTTCATTTGACACCCAAGATGTCCGGCGCCCCAGCAAGGGTCGATGAGCTTCCATTCGCCGTTATCAATGCATACAGCATTCCAGGCGTGGTTTGAGTCAAACGCTGGGCAACGTTGGCCAGGTTCCAGCGGCGTGTGCCCATAGCCTTTGCCGTCTCCTGAGACAACGAGCGCTTGGAGACCAGCCTTGAGAGCGAGAGCAGCGAAAAGTCCTGCATATCCTTCGCACACGGCCAGGCCGCTCGTGATGGTCTTTTCTGGGGTGGTGGGCGATATGGTTCCACTGAAGAAGGAATGGACATCGTAGTCAACGTTGTGGTGCAGCCACGTGAATATTGCTCGCGCTTTGTCAGTAGGTGACGGGAAAGGGTTGCAAAGCTGCTGAGCCAGCCACCCGACGTCTGAAGAAGGGAGATGTTCTCGTGGGAAGCGCGCAGCATGCTGGTCAGGACCAGAAAAGTCTCGACATATCAGACACTGCCCAACAGCGCCAGGCTTTGGTTTTGACGCCATGATGGCATTCAAGTCTGGTCTTGAAGATAGAGGGATCGGTGGTGGAGCCCCAGAGGTAGCTTGGGAAGTAGGGCTGGGAGACGGGCGATTTTGTGGCACTGGTGGGGGCTCGGTAGCCTTGTTATTGAAGCCCATCTCGAGGGCCGACTTTCGTGGCGGAGGCGCAACGAGTCTGTTTGTTCTTGGCATGGTCGCATTGTTGGTATTTTGCCGTCCTGGGAGAGGTGGCCGTTCGGGGGACCGTTCTTGGGTGACTGACTGCCGTGGTGGCAGCGATGGGCGTGCAGGCAGCTCTGGCGTCTTGGACAAAGTCGGAGGCAGTGTGCGGCTGGGCACATAGTCTTTCTTGCTCTTCATGGCATTCCGGGTCGCGCTCTTCTCCTCGCTTGGTCTCTTTGGAGGCAGCGGAGGGAGCTTGGACGGATCGTACGCCGGCGCGCGAACCTGGTAGATGGTGCCATTGCCATTGCTGGTACCGGTCTTGTTGGAGCCCAGCGACAGTGTTGATATGCCCGAGGCAATCGTGGAGATGGACTCTGTGGATTCGCGGCGGCCGAGACTGCGATTGTCGGAGGGCCGTCGTGGTGGCAGGGTGGGCGTCTGTCGCGGGGTGCTGTTGCTGGTGGTGTTGCTGCGCGGCGGCGGGCGGGGTGGCAGCGCAGGTGATAGATGCGGACTCGGGTTGTCAACGACTATGGGCTGGTTGCCGATTTGCCTCGCGGTAGTGGGCGCATTGCTCAGGACCGGAGGGTTGTTGACCGTCTGCTGTCGCTGGTACGCAGGTGGGCGCGCGCTGGGAGGAGGCGGCGGGGGCGCCTTTTTCTTGGTGGCGACAGCATCGTAGTTGTATGCTGGCTTGGTCCCAGGCGCGGGTGCGTGGACCTCCTCGAGGTTGAGGGCAGCAATGCGAGCCTTGATGCTTCCTTCCGCCATGGCAGGCGCAACTCAGCGATACTGTTGTGGGGGATCCGCGATTGAGGCTTGATAATGGAGCTAGTCGGGCGATTGTGGCGGGCGTGCAGCAGAGCTGAGATGGAGCAGCGAGCGAACGGCAGGAGACAACGGCACACAACTTCACATGATGCGCTCTCCACAGCGACAGACTGCAACGCAAAACCGGGCTGGGTGACTCGACGTTATACGAAGGCCGCACCAAGGATCGCAAGCCTTATGAGATGGCTTTCTAGCCATTGGACCGTGCAGCAGGCATCCTGCCGCAGCCACACTTGTTCCCCACTCCCAGTCGTTCCTGGCCCGCTAGCGCACCCCAAAATAGCCTCACCTTCAACAAACGCCCAGCTGATGGTAGAAATGCCTCACCTTTTCAAGTGATCAAGATCTGGCGCTGGTTACACACTTGAATGTTACCTACATCATGTTTGACACTGCGACATCTCGGCTCAAGCTCGACCGTTGCTGCGGCGCCAACATGTCGTGCAACTCGACTAGGCGATCCTCACCGGTGCTCGTGCGCCATCCTCCCGAAACATGTCGATGACATCGCCTCTGACGTCTGATCGTCCCAAAAGGGGGCAGTCAATATAACATATCTTTTTGTCGTGCAGCACTCAATGGAACGTGATATCTCGGACAGACAAGAGGCTATGTTCTTGTAGTTGAATAGTGTGTAGTCAATTCCCAGGCCGGAGTATGCTAAAATGTACCAAACAATGCGGTGCAGGTTGGCTACCGCGGAGCCGAGCCGTAGCAGCACAGCTAATCGCACCTCACATAGCACCACCAGACAAGACCAAACCGTATTCAAAGTGTAGAGTCATTCAATATCGTCAGCTAAATATCGCTACAAGCCAAACACAGGTCGTAAAGCGAAACAAATGAAAATTCCTCCCTCCGCGCCAGAGCCCACCACCATAGTCCAGACACCCAACCTTGACCTGTACCAGCCATGGACCTCTATTCCCCCAGCCCTATGCCTACCCACCTATTCCAACCATCCTGCGCGCCATAGAAAATATCAATCCAAATACTCCAGCGCAAGTTCAGACATCCACTCGTTTCAAATCGTGACGACGCTCAGAGCAATCGCTTTGCCGAGCATTTTGTGTGTGCGTGTAAAGAGCGGAAGGGGAGTTGCTCCCCACAGTGTAAAGCGGTGCTGCATATCCAGAAAAGCAGACAATTTTTGTGGTTGTGCGTGAGTAACAGCGGGGCGAAGAACGTGGCAGACTTTTGATCCGATATAGAACCAAGCATGACAACAAGCTGTTGTTACCTCTTACGCTTCTTGTTCTTGTCCATGGAGCTGGCTGTCAGGCCAGGATGAGTGGCATCGATGGGCATGCTGAAGTCGTGCATGGGTGGTGGTGCCATGGAGGTCGACGGCTTCTTGACGGAAACGCCCATATGGCGTCCATAGCGCCCTTTCCTGCCATTACCCTCATCCTCGCTGATGCAGCCATCAGCACCGATACCAGCGTCTTTGCAACGCTGGCAGGGTCGCTGTCGATCACAACCCTTCTTGCTCTTGCGGCAGCGTTGGCAGCGAGGCTTGCTTGACAAGTCTTCCTCGTCAGCGCCAAGTTGGTGCTGGAAGTTGAGCGACGCGCTCGACGTCTTGCGAGACTGTGTTGGGAGGGATGCAGGCGACATTGGGGGCTTGCTGGTGCCGTTCGTCTTCGACTTGCTCTTCGAGTGTGCTCGTGGCTTAGTCGGCTTTCCGGATTTGCTAGAAAGGGAACGGGCCTTGACCATGCCATTGAGCATCTGAAGATGATTGTGCTCGTCGGGAACCATCTCATCGCTCTCGCCCTTGAACGAATCGTCCCTGCCATCCTCGTAGTCACTGCTATCAGCAGAGTCGTAAGCGCGAGCGACTGCATTCGTGCGACCCATGTTGTAGGGCAGGGGAGGCAACTCTCCAGCAACCTCGCTACCATCATCAGATTCATCGCTAGACGACGCAGCATCAGCTTTACCACTGAAGGCATCATCTAGAGTCGAGGTGGAAGTACGCCCGTGGGTGGAGAAGTTTGATGCATCGCCCAAGCGCATCAGCTGGCGGGCAACATCCTCATCAGATATGACACTGACGCTTGCCAAGTTGCCATGCTCTGGCGTAGGCATAATCCCATAGCTACCGGAATAGCGATACTGGCCATACTGCCCAGAGCCTCGAGCTCGTCCCTTCTGGCCCTGCGCTGAAACGCTCGAGGCAGAGTATGGTGTTGCCAAGCCATGCAAGTATGAGCTATCAGCCTGTCCATAGCTTTGCGGCGAGGGTAGAGGATGCGAGTATGAGAAGGTCTGCTGGTTGGTCGAGTAGGGCGAGCCAGCTGTGTTTCCACTGATTCGTCGCTGGGGGGAGACAGATGATTGCGAAGCGGTCATCGGAACCTGGGGAGGAACAAACAGCGGTAGCTCCTGCATGTGGCGCCGGTGTTAGATCTGATTGCATGCGCCGTCCATGCGAGACTTTTACTTACCGAGCTGTCAAACTTCGCTCGCTTGCGACGGCCACCCTCGACAATATTGTCGACGCTGATATCGGCGCTTGCCAATGGCTCTTTGCGAGAGCGACGGGAGCTGGTGACAGATCCGTTATCGCCATCGCTGTCGCTGTAAACGTCCCCATGGGCTTCAGCGAAACTACCGTGAGAGCTGTTACCACGGCTCTTTGCAGATGGTCGCACGCGCCTAGCATGCGTACTGGCCGACTCGGACCTTCTGCCACGGCCAGGCTGAGGGGACTGCGTCCGGTGTGTGTTGCGCGACTCTGCGCGAGCACCCATCTGGTTGTGGATGATGGGTGGCAGCATTTGAAATGCTTCGTCCAAATGTGGACGAGGTCGACGAGGCGATACTGTGGCTTGACGTGGATCAGGCGAGTAGTCTTCTGCGTCTGGATCCTCTGCTGAGACCCGAACGTAGACGACCATGCCATGCTCAAAGTTCTCGTATCTCGCAATGATGATGGCGCCATGTCGGTCCTCGAATATGACACCTCGACGCTCATACAGGCCGTAGAAGTTCTTGACCGTGGTGATGATCGAGTCTGTGGTGTCGTGAGGGTAGATGTTCACCCGCATGGGCAGACGAGCCCGGTGCTGCGGGGACTGTGGGAGCAGCAGCTCAAAACTGACATGCTTGGGCTGGACTTGCTTGGTGGGCGACAGCGAATCATGCGCCGATGCCGTCTCCGTGCTAGGGTAGACGTCCATCATGCTTGAATCGTGCCCCTGCTGAAGCATGTCGTAGTCAGAAGCGGCTTGCCTGGCGCTGTGCTGCTGGCCCGCGAGGAGCTCCTCAACAGACTCAGGGTAGCGCTGTGGGCCAGATGCTCGAGGCTCAAGCAGCATGTTGGTAACTTGCATAGTCAAGCTCCCTGTTATTTTCCGCGTATCTCAGCGTGGGTGTGATGCGATGCTGGATGTGTGGTCTGAGTCGGCGGCACACCGTTCCCGCCGGTGTCGCAAGGGCTGTGGAGCGAATGGCGGTCGGGAAGGGTATTCGATTGTCGGGTCTGATGGAGCAAATATTAGCACCTGACATCGGATAGTGGTTCGAGAGGTTGTCAATGCCTGCTGTCGTGATCCGAAAGTGGCTCAGCGGCAGGGAGGCTGTTGGGACGTCGTCACCGCTGTCGGGTGGATGGCGTGCAGGGAGCATGCAACGACAGCGCCGCGACGGTCGTAGGCGTCCATCAAAGACGCTCTCGTGCGTCGATGAGGTCGCATAAGCTTAAAGAAAGGCATACATACCAACTGTAGTGATCAGGAGGCCAAACGGGCTCGGACGAGGCGCTTCGATCTGATTCCGTATACCGCCGCTGGCTGGCAACGTCGGGTTAGCGGGCTGGTGCGAAGAGCAGCTATCAGACGCTGAGAGTGCTAGAATGGGCGTCCAGATGCGCTGGAAGGATGATGAGGGGCCTGGGGACTTACAAGGGAGTTGTGCTGTGGGTTAGTACCGTGTGTGCGTGGTGGAGGAAGAGAGGAGGGCGCATCATGTTAGCGAAACTACATGAACGACTACCGGAGACTTGGAACCGCCTCACGGCAACCACGCAACCTCGCAATGCACCAAAACTGGCAAATTGCTGGTCGCATTTGCATTCAGAATCATTTCTACAAAGGTTTGCATTGGAAAAGTGGCATGTGCAGTTCAGCGCATTGCCCGCATCTTGCGCATGTCACGACATCGCACATCTGGATGACATTCCAGCATCTCGACATAGGCTGCCTGTCGGCGCTCAGATAGCTATCAGCGACCGAGTCTTAGAGCTGCAAATGAGCAAGCCGCACGAGCAGGTGCTGTGTTTGGTGCATGCCAATTATGTTCGAAACGTAGGCAGACTCCGGGCGCCAGCTATGCGCCCAATCGTTGAGCCAGTCTAGAATGCATGCCACGGAACGGGACAACGCCTGCTGAATATCAGAGCATTGTAATCCCGTAAGAGCGCCCAAAACCTGCTGCCAAAGCGCTCGACAAGATATTAAACATGGCCAATCAGCGTCGCCACTATTGTGTTGGCCGGAAGCATGCGCACGTTATCAATCCATGTGGACAGAACGAGCACCCTGATGCGCAGCCCCAAACCACTGCGCAGCTCTCAGGAATGTCGAATTATGGATCGCCTTGCATTATAAACACGATTGAACGCCTCCAGAAGGTGTCAATACCTCAGGGTGGGAGAAGCGCTGGGATCTCATTGGCATCTAGCCCTCGGCGTCTAGTGGAGAGATCTCCGTGCGACAACGATTGCTAAAGAGCTGTTCTCGGGCTTGCGCCTGGCGAGCACAGCTGCCCATATAATCACTTTCCACAGTGAGCTGCCATGCTTGCTCGGGATATCAGATGCGGCGCAAGCTGGTGAAACATCCATACATGACCCACCCGTCGCATTGTCTCTAGCTAGAGGTTCTCAATGTCTCGGTAATCAGGTGGCATCATCAATCGCTTCTATTCGACCTGCGAGGTGCGATTTGCGCTCGGCTGGAATCACCGCGTCTTGATAGCAGTATCTATGTAGTATGCAAAGGAAATCCCCGAGCTGCATGCGCGCGGGACGAGCTGTAAAGAAGATACATGCGTAGCGTGCATGTGGCTCGTGATTTCGTCCCATGGATAACCGGTCCAGAGTGCGACCCCTCCTGTCTACCATCTCGTCTCTCGCGCAAGTTGCGCACACAATATTGGGTTTGCGCTGCAGTCGCGAACCTATTAGCAAGTCGATTCTCGCAAAGTGGGCATCGTGCATTCGCGTAGCGGGTGCAGTCGGCCCCATAGAACTGTCGGTGAAGCTGTGGGCTCGGCATCAACGAAGGCAAAAGAAGCGAGAAAGAAGCTACATGATGGTGAAGAGAAGGTACTTTTGGCTTTCACCAACGCTGTTTGTGTTTCCTCAGCGACCTGAAGCAGCAACATCTCGAATCGGATAGGCGTAGGCCGCAGTCTGGGAATGAGTGGTAGGGCCTGGAATGATAGGCTGTGGAGCGCGGACAGCGGCGCTTTCTGTTGGTCGCGACAACCGCGCTGTGGTCGCGGCCGCATTCGAGGCCATGCGCGACATCGAAGCATGCTTTGGGAATGTTGTTATGGCAATATACACTGTTGGCGACGTGTTTCGATGCGGCCGGCAGTTGGGCCTGAGTCACGTGGTTTCGTTACGTGGACGCATCAACCGAGCGTGCTTGGAGGGGTAGAAGACGCGCCGCAAGGTAGGTGGGCAGAACTTTTCTTTGGAGATACTCGAGGGCTTTAAAATGGCCGGAATATCCTCAGTGAGCTGTCTGTAGTGTATGGCTAGTTTATTATAGTATTTCCAAACGCCGATGTGGCGGCGCATTCGAAAGTGTGTTTTCGACGTTCTTCTTGAACCCGCGTTGAAGATGACGTTGCTCGCCAACTGGCTGCATCGGGCCCGTGCGCGGTCGCTATGGGCAACTTTTCTAGATGAGCCTAGCACCGAGCAGGGGTTGTTTGGCCTAGTGTAAGCTGCGCGCGTTTGATGGTAAACACTCATCTCGAGCTGTATATAGCTTCTGCCATCCAGTCAGTCCGTCGCTGTCAACACCCCTTCTCGTGTCGCCGGACCGGATCTGCCTGTGTATCTCATCGTCGCTAAAGTTAGATGGACAGCCTGTTGGCATCGACCACGGATTTGTAGCGCATCGACATCGCGCCGCCCCTATCAACCACATCGCCAACGAACGTCAACAACCGTCGCTCCCCGGAAACATCTGCTACAACGTGTTGTTGTCGCCAATTGACCAACTAGGCCCATCATGGATGCAAAGGTAAGAGCGTTGCTGCCTCCTTCGACTTTACCGTAGCGCTGCGCACCCCAGATCAACAACTCTGGGCTGCGTCCATTCCAACTTCAACTGCGCTTTCACCACAACTACACTTAAACATTTCGCTAACAGAGTTTTCTTCGTAGCCCCAGCGCCCCGTGCGTACTCTGCGCATACGCGACGAGAACGCGATCCCCCAGCTTCCTGCCGGCAAGACTCTGCACCACCGCAACAAGTCCACGCCTGTTCTATCGACACTCATGCAGGCGGGCGGCATCAAGGCGGCTGCGGCCAAGCGCACCGTGTTTGCAGATGTCAGCAACACAACGAGGCAGCCGCTTGCAAAGGACGACATACAAGTGCTCGGCAAGAAGGACGCCAACGGGCTCAAGGACTCGGTAGCTGTATCAGTCAAGGAGCTCGGAAAGTCTAGTGCACTAGCTCGCCCAGCACAGCGACCGCTGGCAAATGTCGCGTCCAAGAGCAACGTGGCAGTCGATTCTGTCGCGTCTGTACCGACAAAGCCTGCGACACAGGATGCAGTTCAGCAAGCCACCAACGCCCGGAAACTCGGCCCAAAGAAGTCTACAGCTGTATTCAAGGAACCGCAAGCCGATGTCCTCTCAAATGCACTCGCACCTGTCCCATCGCGTCAACCCCTTGCTTCCCAGCCTGCCTCATTTCTCAACGAGGACCGTGCACCAGCACTGACCCAGGAGCCTGCACTCACCATCCCCGATGCAGTTGCAAGCACGGAAGAGAAGGCCTATTTTGATGTTAAGCACGTCACGAACCATGCGGAGCTTGATGAAAAGTGCGAGTACCTCGACGCCCTGGAAGAGCAAGCGCGTGCAATTGAACAAGAGCGCAACGATGAGCTTGCACAGGCTCTTGAACGCGAAGAGTACTGGGACGAGGACGAGGAAGAGGAGTACTATGACTTTGATGGCCACACTACTGTACGGTCCTTCCGCTCGCGAGGCGACAACACTACTGGAGGTGTCACCCAGGTCCTAGCCCCAAGGATCACTGCCAAAGTCCAACGTGAACTGGATGCTGCTCGCATCTTCGTCGAAGCCAACCGGTCCGATGAAGACGTCGAAGATGAGGCGTGGGATACCTCCATGGTGGCCGAGTATGGCGACGAGATCTTTGCGTATATGCACGCCCTCGAGGAGCGCATGAAGCCGAATGCTCTGTACATGGACCACCAAGCAGAGATCCAATGGTCAATGCGCTCAGTCCTGATGGATTGGCTCGTCCAAGTCCACAACCGCTTCACGCTCCTCCCAGAGACCCTCTTCCTTGCTGTCAATTACGTGGACCGCTTCCTCTCTTGCAAGGTTGTCTCGCTCGGCAAACTCCAACTCGTCGGCGCCACCGCTCTCTTCGTTGCCGCCAAGTATGAAGAGATCAACTGTCCCTCTGTGCAAGAGATTGTCTACATGGTTGACGGTGCCTACACTGCCGACGAGGTGTTGAAGGCCGAGCGATTCATGCTCAGCATGCTCCAATTCGAGCTGGGTTGGCCAGGCCCAATGAGCTTCCTTCGCCGCATCAGCAAGGCTGATGACTATGATCTCGAGACTCGCACTCTGGCCAAGTACTTCCTTGAGATTACTGTGATGGATGAGCGCTTTGTTGGTTGTGCACCGAGCTTCCTTTCCGCCGGCGCGCATTGCTTGGCCCGCTTGATGCTGAAGAAGGGTGACTGGGTAAGTTGCCTCATTGTCCGTCATGTTCCCCCAACTAACAAGTTCAAAGTCTCAAGCACATGTCCACTACTCTGGCTACACTATGAGCCAACTTCGCCAGCTTCTATCCACCATTCTCGAATGCTGTGACAACCCACAAAAGCATCACGCCGCCGTCTATGAGAAGTACACCGACAAGCGCTACAAGCGTGCCTCGATCTTCGTGGAGGCCGAGATCTCCAAGGGCTTCTCGCTCCCTTTCATGTCTAGGGACAGCCTTGCTAGTCAGACGTGGAGACGAAAGTGATTAAACCACTTGTCTCATCTCGGTTCTGGCCTGACTGTTTCTGACAAGATTGCAGGGACGACTTGACAGCGCGTATCGCTCAGGCGATCCATCAGCATCGACCCGTCAATAGTCCTGCAGCTCAAATCATGCACCCAATGCCCAATCACACCCACCACCACCAACATGGCCACCACCGAAATCTTCTCCATTCTTGCTTATTGTTTCCCGATAGTACACGGCGCTTTGGTGGCTTTTTGGAACAGGTCCAGCCGCATCAGTCCCAAGCAGCTCAGCCCTCGTTCGCACCGGCGCATGGTGTTTATGGTTTCCACATTTAACCTCACAATATTTCCAAAGCAACCTCTCAGAACCCCTCGCTGCAACATCAACCATGCCTCCACTTCTGGATCGACGTCTCTCCAATCACTTCGGACAGAGCGTCCATATTACCCTTCACTTGTATCTTCTTGCATCAGCAGCGTGGCTCTTGGGACTTTATCACGACGACACGAAGTCACGAACATCAGTAGAGTACAGCAACCTTAATCTCTCAGCCGACGCGGTGCACCCGGAGCTTTGCTTCTCGTCGACTCTTTTTCTTCCTTTTGTCAATTTTGGTCATCTTGGTGGCTTTGAAGCAAGGAGTATAGACGGGTGTCGCACGAATTGTGCATGGAATTTTTCATTTGCGACGGGCGAAATGGCGTGCATACCCCATAGCAATGCTAGTCGATAAAAGCGCTTAATGCTTGCATCTTTCTTCAAAATCTCTTCTAAGCTGAAGTCTGCGTGATGTACATACTTGCTTCGCTCACTGCGCGTCATAATTAAGTGACGAGGTATGGGCTGATAGAGATGAGAAGTGGAGGGAATTGGTAATATATTGAGCTTCGCTCGTCTATGCAAGGTATGGCATGGAGCGGCTATGCGGCTCGAAACTATGCAGCTCTAACGCAGCATATCCCAAATGTCGCGCTGACTCTTTCTGCACCCAGACATTCCCCAACTATCCGTCTCGCCCAACCGCTTCGTTTGGGTATCTTGTTCGCAAGCACGCCAATCTCAAAGATCCATCCAATATCGCTCGCGCTGCGCAAGGGCAGGCGACCTCTTGCAGGCGTAGTTCGCAGTCCATGTTTAATCGTTCGCCGGACATGTTCGTGGCGCATCTCAGTCTCATTGCGTAGCTCCCTCCGCCGGCGCGATGAGGACTACTGAGTCTCCTGCAATGCATTCCAATTAGCTCAATGACTCAAACACATATATCATGACATTTGATATTGCGCACCTCGAACAAACAGCATCTCGCTCTGCTTCTTGACCGTCCTGACGCGCGGTTCCTCGCCCTCGTCTTCCTCCTCCGCAATGAATATGGTCTCTTCGACGTCGCCGAGGACGAGGTTGCAATGCGAGTCGTATGCCTAGACATTTGAATCAGTATTTATCTCTGGGGCGAGCAATGGGGCAGCGTGAATCGCGGAGTTCACGTACGTGTAGTCGTCCTTTGAGTTCGCGGTCGCCGCGCAGCTTTACAATTACAACTTCGTCGATGCAGAGGCGCACGAGATCGAGAGGCTCGTTGGTCTCTTCCTTTTCGTCCATGGCGGATGCGATCTTAGGGGTGTCTTGTGGGTTGCTGGTGTTTTGGCAGGCGGAACTTTGGCAGGCACGTTGATCGTTCTTGGCGCGGGGACCTTCGTGCCTTCCAATTCGCGGGTACGCTAGGCTACCTCAAGCCTAGTCTCAGGCATTGCGTCAGTCGCAGAGCGCTCGTCTTGTTTCGTGCACATCAACATCAACATCAACAAGTCGATCGTGAATCTCGCTGGAACCAACGCCATTCGGAATCTGGATCTGAGACACAATTATCGTTACCCTCACCGTAGTCGGACTACATCCAAACATGGCCGAACCTCAGGATCAGGCTCGTGCCTCTGAGGAGCACCCGCTTCTGGCCGCCCGCCCGCCGGCGACGGATGCAATCACTTATCTGACCATCGTTGAATACAATATGTCTGAGGAGAACCTGCCAGTCCTGCATCAAGTCCTTCAAGATCCGGAATTGACCTCTTCCATCGGCTGGGATCTGATTCATTTGTTGCTTCCACTATTGCCGGCCTCCGAAGAATGTCTGCAGGATATTGCAAGCAAGGGGAACCCAAGAGAATGCGTCTTGAAAGTCACGGAGGCACTGAGGCTGCTAGAATTCGAAGAGCGGCAAGAAAGCGAGGACGAAGGCGATGGCGATGACGAAGGCGGGCAAAAACTCAAAGTACCGGAGATTGAGGTGGGACAGTCAAGCACAAGTCCAGGATTACCACCTACAGTCTTACCGCCACTTCCGGTCTTAAAGTTCGAGATACTCCTAGACATACTGGCTACGCTACACCGCCGAGTGAAGACAAAGTACCCGAGCCGATTCTTGTCGACCAGCTTGCAAGCGGCGCTGGTGGCTTTCAACAGAGCGACTACTAACACAGACGAACTCACTCTTTCCGCTATTAAATTTGTCAAAACGCTTTCCGGAACGAAGCGGCCGCATCTGCCCCCAAGACGAAGCAGTGGCAACTTGCTGAGGACTCGAACAAACGAGTCGCAGCCAGATCCAGAGGCGCAGAGTGAGGCGCCAAATGACGACGAAACTAAACTGGTCAACCGACTCCTCCAGTCATTCATTACACATATCTTGGAAGATTATGTACTATCACTATCGTTCGACGAGGACGTTCCTGGGTTCTCTTGGTCAAGCAGATTGATGGAGAAGTATGAGCCACAGCGGATACCGAACAAGCCGAATTACAAAAAGTATGCAGATAGATTCGCAGACGATGAGGACTTGACCGCCCGTGCCGCTATTCTAGGGCAGGTTGTTGCTTTGACACAGGATCTTGGCTTGAAGACGGAAGACTTGGTGCGAACAGTGCTGGACGCAGAGCTTGAAAACCGAGGCTTGCCGGGAACTGAAGACGACCCGCCAGCTTCTGCCGAAGACATTCCATTGTCGCGTACTGGCGCTTTGATACTGTTGACGGCACGGACTGTCAAGCAAGAGCTATATGCTGCGGCGAAGGGCGATGAGTTATCTTCCATGAACATCTTTCCAGAGCATGCAACCATCTTGACGAATTTTATCGGCGCACTTGGCCCTCAGACTGTTGGTCTGGAACCAGAAGCGCTCCTCGATACCGTCCTGGCATTAGGACTGATTGCTGTTGAGCACAACAAAGTTGGCGAGCCAGCAGACGATGAGGCCTTCGCGCGATATCTCCAGGTCGTCTCACTTATTTCAGCAAACACGCCATCGCCTAGTCTGCGCGGCCACGCACACTACCTCACGACGACCATTCTCCGCTCGCATCCTCACGATCTCGTCCGCCTAACATTTATCCGCGATACGCTCGAGCACTGCCCCTATGAGAATCTCAAAGCCAGTGCCGTCTCCTGGCTCAAAGGCGAGACTCTCGAGGCCAACTCCCCACAAGCGCAAACTCGAGACGACAGCACAGGCGAGACCAACATCTTCGCAACTCCAGTCGCCATCTCCACTGTCGCGCCTTTCCTCTGGCCCGACCTGACAAGCCACTACCCCTCCATCGACAGCGACATCGCAGAATCATGGATGCAGTTCCGCCAAGAACTCAGCTTCTACGTCGCTGCACTCAACTTCTACTACCTCCTCTTACAGGCCAAACATCTTCACGAGACGCTGGGTATCAAGCAGCTTCAGCTTACGCAGTACATTGAGCCGCTGAAGAAGGTCGCTGCGCGCTTCCAGGAGGAATTGAAGGCTGGTGGGGAGAAGTTGGACCTGGAGGGCGAGGGGCTGGAGCAGGCGAAGGCGGATGTGGGGTTGTTGGAAAAGGTTGTTGAGTGGGTTGAGGGCGCCACGAAGGCGTAGACATGGGTATTGGCGTGATGAGGTAGAGGATCGGATGGATGGAAATGGCACTTAAATGTGACGAATCCTTCACTCTTAGGCCAGGACCACGTGTGCCATAGCGTATAGTGTGTAGCGTGACGGGTATAAAAGCCCTTATTTTGATCGATGCAAGCATTTTTCTGTTCATTACGCTTTCTGCATTTTTCTTTACAAAATGACCGCGAGGACGCCCATGTCTTTCCTCGTTTCCAAATTCTCCACAACACGGAACATGTGGTATAGACTCAGGACCCAATTCAAGTCCTCTTATGTTCTGTTCGGGCCCCTGCTCTTGAATCTCAGCAAAAACAACAAAAGACATTGGTCTTGACGATCATGTCTTCTTCATCTCTGAAACTATCCTGTATTGAGTACATGTTCTCCCTTGTGCGGTCCCGAAATTGAAGACGCGCACTAGCATGGACTCTTAGCAGCTCTTGGCAAAGAGGCATATAAACTCCTTTCGTCTTCTTGATTCTGGTTTGTACAACTTTTCCGTTTTTTCTCAGCTACCAAAAAGCACGAACTATCTCGCCATGCCTTCTTCTCTACGAAAGTTGCCAGGAAGACATTCATGATCCAAAGCAGACGACGACTCGTCCATGTCCTCCAACCCAGTGGAGAAACAAGGCATGGTCCAAGGAACCCCGGCATCTGACGTATGTTCTTTGCTCTCTGCTCTTTGCTTGGCATGTAGTATGTAATGTTTTCTCGTCAGCTGAGGCCTCTCGGTTTTCTATATTCTTCGAACCAGAAAGAAATCGGTATTTCTTGAAAATTCCACGTACTCAACCACGATGACTGCGTTCGGCTCTTCCCTGACTCTTCAAATCGAATATCATATGATTGCATGTGTACAGGCAAAGCCACGAGGGGTTCATGATTCTTCTGTCATGGGACTGGACCTTATATATCTTCTCGGTCGAGCTCTTGCTGCCACCATCTATCTTCAGGACGCATAAAAGTTATCTTTCCAAATCGTCCACTCTCGCCACATGTTGTGGGCCTGACATCCTTTTCTCTTTCGAAACTATTTTGCGAAGCTATCAATAGACCACTACTTGATCCATGATCCTCGTCTCTCCGCCGAAAACTATCACGGGACATTCTATGCGGCGTGCCTTCTCCGGAATCTAAAGCAAGTACCCTGCATATGTATTCCGTCGTCTTCAAATAACATTCAGCAATTATCATGTTTGACTTCGGCTTCCCTCCTTCCACGCATAAGAAATCGAATTCGAGACCTGGTATGCCTTGCGAACACGAGCAAGGACAGAATTGGTCTGCCAATGCTAGAAAGGCAACAGATCACATCTCATGGAGCTTCCTCCTGAAGAGTCTCCTCTGCGTTGAGCAATTTCAACTTTACAGAGTTTCACGATGTCAGCACCTCCACGGTCATGTGGTGTTTCCCTTTCCTACACTCCAAAAACCGTCCAAAAGGGAGTGATTTTTGGATACGAATGCTGAATCTTTTTGAAAACTTCATTATCATCTATCGTCGTTCCTCCTAGTATCTGATCAAGCCTGTTCCTTTGCCAATTTGCTACTTTATATCTTGAAGGCCTCTGCTTCCAGATCCAATGCGAAGAATGCGATGTTTCGGCCGGCTCTCTTACGCCGATGCATACGTGCACATGAGCATAAGGCACTTGGATTTCATCCAAATGAGGTTCGGCTCTTTCCAAATATCTGCACGATACCCTATATCTCGTAATCCTTCCTCGCAACAGATCGTTCTGTTGGATACCGTGCTTATATTATGCTCCAAAGACTCTACAGGCCAAGTCTTGGTGGAGCAGAGCCTCTGTTTCGATGCACCGTGCATGCGCACAGATGCCACATTGTAAGAAGAATGCAGGCATGGACCTCTTGTCCTTCGACATCGTATAAAGAGCACTCTTACACGCTTAGCCTTCATGTCACAAGTATCATGGATATTCCGCGTCTCAAAAGCCCAAATCAACAACTACATGTTGAATCTGCGCGTCAGTCTTCCAAAAGAATCAAGGGAGCGAAATATTTCGCCTTCTCCAAAGTCAAGTTACAATGATGTCATCAGCTAACTTCTAAAGAATTGAAGATGAATAGACGTCGAGACTTTTCGTGCACAGCCCTGAGGTGTCAACAATGTGTAATTGTCGATGCGTTTTCAATTCGCAATGCAGTGTGCTTATGAGTATGGTCTGCTCCAAAAATCTATCCAAGGCCGAGGTCCCGGCGGTCAGACCTTCACTCTTACATCATTCGAAGAAACTTGTTCTACACCAAGATTCCTCAGAGCTGGTGATATGTGGAGCCTTTGTGGTCGTCCAGAAGAACGACTATGGTGCCATTGATATTTTGACACGCTTGCTCGGGCTTGGATGAAACCCTGATATCTCTATCACGAACACTGATAACAGCTTTCGATCAGATTCCCTCTTGTAGCCATCTCTTGTTCGGTGGCCTCGAAAGTTGCTCAACGTTTCAATTGCGTCACACCGTGATTTGAGATCTGGTCTTTCTCGAAAAGAACAAAAACGTACTCGATCGATACATTATATTTCTGAACCTCCGATTGAGTGGAGTGTTTTACTTTGTTCTTCCTCACAGAAATAGAATGCGACACAATGGAATCATACTCAGGCCCTTTGAAGTCTCAAGCACATATGTTATAGTTACATGGTGGCACGACTACAGATTTCTTCTGCATGGACCGTGCTGTGCTGTTTGTGGAAACCTCGTCAAATCTTCCCGAAAGAAGGATTGCGGGAATTTCAGCCACGCCTTCGGCTACCAGATCAACTGAGAGTACTAACCTCATTTTTACAAAAGGAATTACAGCCTAGAATTTCCCTTCCTTCTGACGTCCTTCAACCCCTATTTTAGCTTAGATTGTTGGCTACTACTTCAGCTCTCGCTTACTGCGTATACCACTTTACATTCCTTCTCGATCTTACTTCTACTACTCTACCAATAGTATGGTCGTTAGTTCATCAAGGAATCAGCCAGCATGGTGACCATACAGCATTCGGCAAACTTGAGCTCGAGCCAGCAATAATAAATCCTCTAGTGGCAGAATAATGCCAAAGATCCAATCACATGTGACCATGGGACAACGGGCCAACTTGCACGTTCCAGCAAACGCCGTATTGGTTCTGTCCGGCCAAGGCTCCAAGCATTGATCAATAAATCCACATACTGACCTTGTCCAGCCTCTTGATGGCTGTATCTCGTTGTCGGTCCCAGATTCATGGCAGTTGGGTCCTCTAGCCGACCATGTGCTTCAGCTGCAGCTTGGCAAGGACTTGGCTATGTCTTGATCTCTTGGTTTTGGTCTTCATTTGTAAATAATAGCCTATGCTTAGCGAGATTTCAGCTGTCCTGACACCTCACTGCTCTATGCGATGATTGCGAAGATACCCTTCAGTTTTCCCTTTGAAAAATGCGGCATAGCTTCTGTGCTGTTGGTGAGTATCGCGCGTGGCTAATTCACTTCGGCCCCTCATAAGTAGTGACCACTCTGCAACCTGTACAGTATATGCATTGCAAGCTTACAGCCTCAACCGATCTTCCAGATTTCTACAATCCTTCAATCGTCTATCATCTGACATACACAACAAATCGACCACTTAGCTGTATACCGCACTCAGCCACTCAAGGTACATTATTGAGACAGGCGCGTTTCTCGAGCTCATTTCGAAAACAGCATTATGGCAACAAGCTTTACCATAAAGGACAGTTTCCACTACTACCACAGAGGCGTGGACTCTCGACCAGAATGGGCCGTCAACGATGCTCAAACCCGTATCGCCACGAAATGGGCCGAGTTTATGAGAGCAATTCCCGACACCTCAAATGTGAAAGTGCAAGAGGTCCTCTTCGACAACCTGGGAGGCAAGACGGCTAGGTTAGGAACTTTTCCAGGTGGTCTCGAGATCACCGGCGCGAAGAGCGAGACCAAGGGAGCAAACCTCCTCACTGGCCAACAGAAAAGTTGGACCATCCGGTTCGATGTTCATTACGAGATGCAGTTGACATTCTTTTCTTTGGGGAGCACGGAGCCAGTCAACACAGGCTTATCTACCGAGGAGTTCAATGGGAAGATTGCTGCCGCACTTAAGGCCCAGAACATAATCTAGTGGGCTTGAGATATATGAGACGATCATATTAGGCGCAAGCGAGGGCTCGAGTTCCTGTGGAGGACGTCGGTCATTGTCATATATAGCTTGTTAGTAGCTCTCAACCTTGCAAGTTTGTAGTCACACAATTAATCTAGACGCAAATATACTGTCGCACTACGTCACTGAACGAACTTCTTGTCAACGTGGAGTGGAAACTCATTCATTTGTGTCAATAGACCTTAATTGAGCGCTCTTCACCAGCCAACTTACCTTAAAGGACACTCTGAGCACTGCTATCTGGATCGTGCACGTGCGTGTCAACAAGTGCTATCTGTGAGGTCGAAATTGCGGGTGGCCTGACGGGCAGGTATGCATGCAGGAGTTGATTCAGGGCGATGCACCACAAGGGCTCTCCTATAGACTGATATTTAGGCCCCGTTGCTGGGATTCCTGCGCTGTATCACTTGGCGGTCGATGAGCACTTCTTCGGCTTCTGGGGCATATCCTACCGAGATTCTGACAGTGTAACCGATTACTTTGTCTGCTTGACCCGACAGAAAGATCTTCGATATTCTACGAGGCAGGAAATGTACTGAGTTGCGTTGACATGTTATGGCAGTACAATGGTCAGACGTATACTGATGAAGCTGCGAAGAATTGTGGGGAGATCGCGACGTGCGACATATCTCCTGTTCCCTTGCTACATGTCATGTCCCATGGCCATCTTGAATATCTTAAGCTCCCTTCCGCCACTAGACACATCATCCATCGCGTGAAATAATCGAATACCCAGTGACGCCGGCTCACATACAAAACCTGGAGTAATCTAAACGAAATAGGTCATTGGATAAGAATATATTCATGTTTCATCAGGTAGGTATCTATCATCCCCACATCTTCACCAAACCCCCATTACTCTACTGCGAACTGCCTCCCGAGATCGTCAACACTTGTCCGTTGACCCAGCCACCATCTTCGCTCGCTAGGAATGCTACCACCCTCGCGACATCCTCTGGTACTGCACAGCGTCCCAAGGGGCAGTGGCTCGCCATCAGGGACTCGATCTTCTCCGCTGGCCACTCTGGTGTGCCTCCGGGGATGTAGTGCCTGCTCATCTGTTAGCTGGAAGAGCTCTCAAGGGCGAGCGCGTGTTGAGGTGAGTAACGTACCATGCGTTTTGTGTGAACATATCACTCTTGATGCCACCCGGTGCCACACCGTTGACCGTAACGCCCCTCTTGCCAAAATCCGTCGCAAACGCCTTGATGAACCCAATCACAGCCATCTTACTCGCATTGTACAATGCGTGGTCCTTGACGCCCAACAACCCCGCCGCAATCGAGCTCATGAGAATAATCCGCCCGTTGTCCTCAATGTACTTGTACGCCGTCTGGCCGACGAAGAACTGTGCCCTGGTATTGAGATTGAAGACGTGGTCGTATTTCTCCTCTGTAATCTCCTCGGTGACGTCCCAGCTCTCAGTGCCGGAGTTGCTCATGACGATGTTGATTTTGCCGAACGCCTTCTTGGCCTCCTCGAACAGACGGTGGATTTCAGACACTTTGGAGACATCGGCTTGGATGGCGACGGCTTTGGCGCCGTTTTGGAATCCCTCGATGATCTTGACGACTTCTTGCGCTGGGCCGGCGGATGAGACGTAGTTGACGATGACGGAGGCGCCGCGCTTGCCCAGCTCGATGGCGCAGCCGCGACCGATGCCGCGGCCGGCGCCGGTGATGAGGGCGACTTGGCCTTCGAGAGACGCGGTGGGGACGTTGATGACCATTTTTGATATGATATGTGGTCACGTGTTGGGTGGAATGGAATGGTCCTATTGGTCGGCTAGGGTCTGTATGGTTGCTTGCTCTTTTGATGCTCTTGCAGCTCGTCCACTCGGTAACTTCAAAGTGTAAATGCAAATGTAAACGTGGGTATCTTGTTCCCTCCCATCTCTGCATCAATCGCATTCTTATATGTTGTTCATCCATTCCGCGCAACATGGTCGTTTCGCAGTTCGCGCGGCCTCAGCGCGGGGATCCGAAGCTCCAGTGCCGAAAATAGCAGGGCTCAGGAACATGCGACGTGCGGCTCTACGCTTCGGAACCCTGGTTGCTTTGCCTATGCTGAGCTAGAGGTACGGGTTTAGCACGCGTTGTTTCGAAGTGTCATGCACGTGTGTTCGGCTCGCAGTGGAGTGCGGGCGTCGGAAGGGGGAGGGGCCATGATGCTCGGGAGGGAAGATGTTGAAACGACGAGGTATGTTGGAGACGCGAAACATCACCGGAATCAACAATAATTGTACATGTGCTCCGGTGATAATTTCGACGATGAGAATAGTTCTTGTTGTCTAATCTGGATTGTCTTGTTCATCGTGAACCTGTAGTGAAGGGCACTTCGAAACATCCGGGCGGACCTACCTTAGCGCAGGTACGATCGAATGAAAGTGGGGCATCATGGAAACAATAGCATCTCAAGGTGCACAATCAGCGATATTCTCTGGAAGATCATAGCATAATATCTATTGCTAATCATCACCTACAGCTTAATCTCCCCTTCAAACTTCCCCGCCACATGCATAAAATTCGCCCTCAACGGCGTCACACTGGTATACCCCTGCGCAACCGCCCACCCATCGTTCCCGGGCTCACTGTTCTCCACACTATCATACACATCCTTGAACCTCGGCGCCCACTTGAAGTGCTTATGCGCATACCTTATATGCGGCTGGCCATTCGGCGTATCTGTGCCTGACGTGCCTCCCGACTTGAGTATCTCGCTGTTACTGCGCAGTTCCTTCTTGCCCAGCTTCTCCTCCTGCTTGCGGATCTGGCTCTCAATGTCTGATGCGGAATCGTCTGCTTCGGGGGGCACTTCGACGACCTGGAAACACGAGTTGGAGGACCATTTGTTTTGAAGCATGTTTGTCCAGAGGATCTTTCTCTCGCCCACGTTTTCGACCAGCGGCACGTTGACGGTGTATAGATGCGTGTCGGAATTCCAGTTATCAAACAGGTATTGTATGAGCTTTGCGCTGAGCTCAGACGCGCCCGATATTATGCCCGCATCGTGGTTGCGGTCGAAGAAGGCGTAGCTGAGCGCGATCGACTTGACGCCGCAGACGGCGGCTTCCATGGCGCCGCCAATTGTGCCGCTGCTGAGGGAGAAGACGGCCGTGCTGTTGCGCCCGTAGTTGGGGCCCGAGACAACGAGGTCGATCGGCCCGCGGGCGGAGAAGTAATGGTAGAGGCCGATCTGTACGCAGGACGCGGGTGTCGAGTCGACGAGAACCCATTCCTCTTCGGTGCTGTTTGGGGAGAGTGGTGTGTTGTGCGTAGTGCCATGGTTCGTGAGGCGGCCTTCGGAGGTTGTTTGTAGAGGAGCAGGGCGGAAGTATGTAGGCTTGATCTGTAAACCGCGTCAGTAGGATGTTCTTGAGGTCTGTAGCCGTCGTAGCTGTCCATGTTAAGACATACCGACTTGCCGACAAGATGTGCCTTGCCTATCCACGAACGTTGAGTATGCGGTAGCACGACTGAGACTGTGTGTCCATGTTGTTGTAATGTCGAAACGAGGGAATGTACGTAGGGCGAAGATTGGTCTGAAGGTGGGCCGTCGTCGTTGGTGATCTATGTCTGGTCAGTGGTGGGTGGATGGATGGGGGATGGCTGTGCGTGAAGGAGCAACTCGGTGGAGGAAGGCAGTGGTTTTGTGCAATTAATTTGGGTCGCCTTACAAGAATATGCATTTTGGCCACAGAAGTATACACAGGTCTAAGTCGAGGGGAGGTCAATTGGCGTCGTAGTCCAAAGGCGTGCAGTGGGGCAAACATGAAGCGTGACGTGCTGTCTGTTCCGAATTAGCTATCGATACCTCGGAACAGGCGTGGCACCAGTCAATCACCACATGGTTGTCGGGGTACCTTCCCATTGGCACATCAGGATCACTCATCTCTATACATGTTCTCAGGTAAACTTATTCATTATGGATATCATGTTGTAGCTACGTGCATTCGAGAAACCGCAATGCCCATGTCCGTAAATCACAAACTCCGCCAAATGCATGTGACATCAAACGCCCTGGATGTGCTCAATCATCAACACCTATGCCCCTCACTTCTTCGCGTTCGCGGCCTGCATCTTGCCCAGAATCGTCTTGCTCTTCGTGTTACTCTCCACTTGCTCCGCGCTGCTCAGACTGCTGTAAAACGACCGCACCTTCTCATGCGCAATGACCTTGCGAGGGTCGAAACGGAGAATCTGGAGACCCGCCATGCACGTCGCACGAGAGAGTGCGACATATGCTTGGCCCTTCTCAAAAACGCGACCAAGATCAACACGTACTCGCTCCAGCGTCTGTCCTTGAGCTTTATGGATAGACAAAGCCCACGCGAGGATGAGTGGGATCTGGCTGCGGGATGCTTGGACCTCTCCATTAGGCAGTTCAATCTTCCAGTCTTCGCGTTTGCAGAGCAAATCGCGGGTTGTGCCGTCTGCAATGGCGAAGCGCACGACGGGGAAGACTTGCGCTGTGTTGAGGCCAAGCGTAGTTTTCGCCATCTCCGTCTTCATGGCTTGTTCTGATGGTCCGCCCTCCAAGAAGGACTCCTCGTCCTCTTTGTACAAGTTGAACATCTGCTCAGTCATAAAGCCAGTAACTTTTCCCAGAGAGCCATTGACAAGTGTATCGTCCATATTCTTGACCAGCATGACTTGAGCGCCCTTCTTCAGCGCTACAACCTCAGGCACCATGCAGCTCTGGAGCAAACGATCGCGCTGCTCTTTGTTCGTGATTGTACCACCGTCTCTTGCGTCAAAGTTGAACACAGTGCCGTGCAGCTGTTGCATGCGAAGATTGTTTGCACGATCGACTTCCTGTCGTGTAGGGAACAGCTCGGTAGCCTCAATATTCTCGTCGGAAGCCGGCAGTGGTCGGTCTAACTTTCGGAACCGCGATATGGAATCAGGGGTGAGTTTGCCTTCACGCATCTCGTTTAGCATGTTTGCAAAGACAGGATCTTTCTGACGGAACACGTGGTGTAGTCCAATGGTGTGTTCGATGGATGTCGTCCAAGTACCTGCATCGAACGCGAATTTCGACGTCTTTCCATACTCCGGCACGGGCGGTAATTGAAAGAAATCTCCAGTGATGACCAGTTGAATGCCACCAAACGGTCTGCCATTGTTGCGTATCGTGCGGGCGATCTGCTCCAGTTTGTCGAACATATCGCCGTCGACCATGGAAATTTCATCCATAATGAGTACCTTTGTACGCAGCCATCTTTGTTTTGCTTTGGCATTTCTTCGGATCTTCTTGATCAAGTCTTCTGCCGGTTCTTTTCCCAGGCCGATGCCTGCAAAACTATGCAGTGTGACACCACCGACGTTACAGGCTGCCAAGCCGGTGGAGGCAGTTACTGCTACACGATCTGGCTCGCGGATGTACTTTCGTCGAAGCGCTGCTATGATCTCCCGGAGAAGAACGGATTTACCAGTGCCTACTCATGTCAATATGCCAGTCATAGCCACACAATGAGCCACTTACCAGCTGAACCCGTGAAGAAGACACTCTTCTTATACTCTGTGACGAGATTGAGAACGTTTTGTTGCTCCTCACTGAGAAAAATGCGATGCACAGTGTTCTTTTTCCTCTTCTTTACAGCTTCCTTGAGATCATCAACAGAAGCATCATTTTCCTTAGTCTGCTTCTTGTTCTGCTCGCGGAGGTTCTTTTGTTGCTGCTTCAAGGCACTCTGTGTAGTGTTCCATGGGTACTGTGACTTCGGTTTGGGCGTGGCCGCAATCTCCGCTTTCGTTTCCGTCGATTGCCTCTTCTTCGGTCGCGGAATTTCCTCCTCTTCAACTATCTCGTCATCCACCTCTTGTGTGCTGGCAGCCTTTTGATTTTGCGACCATGGCAGGAAAGCGCGTTTATTCCTTGGTTTCGGTGGTTCCTTCTTCTGTGGTGTCCTGAAGTGCTCGAGAGGGGACGATGACCAAGGTATGGGCTGGCTGCTATCAAGCTCTATCCGCGCCTGAGCTGCGGGTGGGGGGTGTGACTGATAACCGGAGTCTCTTGAGTCACTCGAGCCACGTTCAGGTAGTTTTGGGTAGGTGACGGTGCCCTTAGTGGCCGGATCCTCGACGTCCAGATCAATGTCGCTGTCGAAATCGTCTTCATCGAACAAGGCCGTGGCTAAGCCGGCACTGCTGCTGCGTACAGACGCGCTGGGCGCTGGTGGGACACGATTTTCTTTCTCCATGCCAGCCATGCTTAGAGTGGGATAATTGACTATTTCCTCGTGAAAGTCCAGACTCTTCGCCAGGCCACTCGAGGTTCGTTTGGTCCCCTGGTTGTATGAACCGCGCGCAAATGAAACCGCGCCATTCTGCTTGGTAGCATTCGCGAATGGGCTTGCCGGTTTATTGAGTGCTGGATCATTACGCGCAAACGAGGTTCCGAGTGACTGCTGTTTCGACGCGATATGGGATGCGGGTGGAGGAACGGCGGCGTTGTGGCGGTTTACTGCTTGATTGAACATGGTCGTAGTGACATGTGGACAAATTGCGAGGTAGCCGTAGTAAGGGCGGTGTGATGTCGTGCGCGTGTTATGGGTCTCCAGACTCTCCGTAAATGTGGGACGTGATCTCGAGAGGCGCGTTTTGGGAAGGTTTGTCTTGGGTGCGTGCGGCAGGTACGAAAGCGAGTGTTTGGGATGGACCAATTTCAGCGACGCACCCAGCTTGGACAGTGCGAGAAGCATGCAGCACAAAAGAAGTGCGAGCAGAAAGGCAATTGTCAGTGAGAGTGTGTCGAGGAAGTGCATGCACACACAGTACAGCGGGGACTGATGGCTTGGGTGCTGTGGCCCACATGTCGCGCCGACGCGCTTTCTAGTGGGTCGGTCACGTGGCGCGAGTACCTGACAACATTGGAGGTCGTACTTCGGCGTTATGCTCGACGCATCTCAGTACTGGGAATTGTCGAAAATGCACATATTCTGCTCGTCAAGCAGTGCTACTCATGTACCTGTTGTACATATCCTATCCCAGACCTCATTTCATTTCCAGGGTCGCGATGTAGGTTTGCTCGTCATTATCATTCATTCTATGTTTCCCATCGTAAATCATGCTTCATCGAACAAATCCCGGCGAATCTGCCACTTCGTTGATCTCAACTCGCCTGATCATGTCGTCAACCGTCTAGTCCTGAGCCCAAAGGCGAAATCGCAAAGTCATTACGCTAAACGCTGACACAGAATCAGAAGTGACAAACGATCAAAGACATCTCGACACGAAGTCTCGAGTTCATGTAAGGAACAACGAATGCTTTTGAGGTAAGGATAGGTATCAGGCAGACATAAGTGGTGGGCAGATCTCGCCAAACAACCAAGCAAAGAACGACATGGAGCAAGGAAATTCATTGAAAGTCTTCCGTAATCCGACCGTTAAGAAGCCATTGCCACCACCCAGGAGGTGGGCAACGGAGAAACAAGCGGCTCAAGGTAGCCTTTCAACAACGACCGTCGTACACCAATTTTGAATAACAGATACCGTGGGGTTGATATGGGGAAAATAGCTAAAAAGATGGTCCAGAGATGGGAATATCCAACGGATATCTGTGACAACAGACATGTCGTAAGAATGAGTGGAGCAATGCAGAGCAGAGAAACACTAATCAGAACATAATGCTCAACCGGGGTATCCGCCGAAGCCGTTTTGGTTGAAGTTGCCCTGCTGGGGCTGACCCCATTGTTGCTGCTGAGGGGGGCCGCCGCGACCGTACCCACCGGCACTTTGCGGCGTCTGCATCTGCTGGTAGTTCATGCCAGGACCGCCGAAGCCCTGTTGCTGCTGGGCAAAGGGTTGTCCGCCGGGGCTGGGTCCTGCCCGTGCATTAGATTGTGTTTTGCGATACTGCAGCTTCCTCCGGTGCCGCTCACCTGAGGGTGACATGGGGCCACCCGGGCCACCACCACCGTACTGAGGAAAGTACGCGCTTGGAGTCTGAGGGTACGCGGAGTTGGGACCCGCAGGCGAGTACCCGGCGCTGCCATCGAATTGACCTGTCGGGGGACGGTCCTTGCCCCACTAGAAAGATGTGAGCTGGGAAAAGAAAACAAAAGGAAACACATCAACCTACGCTGCACTTCAGAGGACGACCGTTGACGTTGTAACCGTTGAGCTGACAGATGGCCATGGCAGCGTTCTCGTGGGTGTCCATCTTGATGAAGGCAAATCCACGATCCGACTGGAAACGGGTCTCGGTAACATAACCAAAGTTCTGGAAAAGAGGAACAAGATCAGACTGGGAAGTGTAGGGCGTCAAATTGCCGACATAGCAGGTTGTTTGCCACTGAGGAGTCTGCGCGACAACCATGTCGTAACTCTGCACACCGTGGGTTGGGAAGTGGTGGTGTCCGAAGGGAGTGGTGGGTGTCATGCCCATTGATGCCATGGCTTGCTGCTGGGAGATGGATGGCTGTCCCTTTTGGTTGGCCCAGTTGCAGCGAATGGCGCGCGACCCAAGCCACTCTCCGTCCATGGAGCTGAGAGCACGCTCAGCATCGGCACGATCGCGGAAGGCGACGAATCCATATCCACGCGACCTGCCGGTCTTCATGTCCCACATGACGCGCGCCTCCGAGACGGGGCCGAAGGTGGAGAAAGCCTGCAGGAGAACCTCGTCATTGACCTCGTTGGACAAGTCACCGACAAAGATGTGGAAATGGTTGGACGTGTCCTCCTTGGCGGTGTTGTTCGACTGATAAGCCCAGTTGACGCGGATTTCCTGGTCCAGTCAGCGACGCTCACACAAAGGTACTCTTGTGCGCGCTTACGTTGTTGTGAATGCGACGGCCGTTGAGGGTCGCCATGCCTCGCTCGGCCGCCCCCGGGTCATCGTACTCGACGAACCCGTAGTTGAAACCCTTTGAATTCACCTGTTAGCTGTCAGTGCTAGTGTATTTTGCGACATTTGCAAGATATAGCCAGACTGTGCCACATGGCAGGATAAAGCAACGCAGCGCGACTGGCAGTGTATCTTACAGACGGAGCACTGACGGTCTTGTCGGGAATAATCTTGACGCTCTGGACGTGGCCAGTGGTCTCAAAAATCTGACGCAGCACTTCTTCAGTTACTCGGGGGTCCAGTCCTCCCACGTAGAGGGCTCGCTTGTTCGGTTCGGGCGCGGCGCGACGAGGCACATAGCCAGGCCCACCACTGCCGGGCGACATGGCGTCCAGGCCCGGGTTGCCAGGCAGGGGCGATCCCATGGCAGTCGGGATGGGATTCGTGTTCTGCGGGATCACGACGGGGGCGAGCGGCGGGGGCGGCATGTGCTGCTGCTGTTGGCCCTGATGGCCATCGAAGCCAGGGGCGCCGCCGGGTGGAGGAGGGAGATTACCCCCGGATTGCTGCTGGTCGGCCATGGCAGTTCAGAGAGGTGGCGCAAGCGTCGCGGGCGAGTAAAGTATATGTGTATCGGAGAAGCGAAGTCTTGGGCAGGCTGACGGGTGGTGTAGAGGGGCGACAACAGCGACGAGGCCACGAGCACTTGGGGTGAAGCGCGAGGCAGGCGGCAAGGAAAGTCGTTAGGCGCGGCAAGTAGCAGATGCGCAAGGAAAGAGAAGGAGAAAGAGAGGAAGAGAGAGGGCAAGGAGATGCGAAGACAGGCAAGAAACCGACGCCGAACAACGGAAAGCTGGTATGGGCTGGGTCCTGTGTGGGGTGAGGAGGGAGAGATGCTCAGCGTGTGCGCGCAAGTGGCAGAATTACAGTAGCCCAAGCGCCCCATGCAGAGCGGGCCGGTAGCTGGACCACCGTAGCCTTACCGCGCCGCTTACTGCCAGCGCTGGCGGTCTGGTGCCGCAGATCAAGAGGGGCTGCACGCGCCTGTTGAAGAATTTGGGCGTTCAGGGTCTCTTCCGTGCTGCAGGTTGATTGCCTCGAACGAATTGAGCGTGGTGCTGCTCAGTGTTGGTCGTTGATGGCGATTGGCGGGACCCGGTAAGGGTTACACAGAATTGTCGAGTCTTCTCGGTCAGAA
This sequence comes from Phaeosphaeriaceae sp. SRC1lsM3a, assembly GCA_001644525.1. NCBI lineage: Eukaryota > Fungi > Ascomycota > Dothideomycetes > Pleosporales > Phaeosphaeriaceae > Phaeosphaeriaceae sp. SRC1lsM3a. Next base: position 158,177 of record KV441722.1, read on the forward strand.
TGCCACACAGGCGGGGCCATGCCTGGTACCATGACAGTTGCAGTCATTGTGCTCCCGGCGCTGGCCACAATACGTCTCCACCACCAGGCAGCGTCCCGCGAGGATGCTCAGGGAAGGTGCTGTTGAGAGTTGACGGCTTGGCGCGTAGCAACGGCAGGCAGGTGCGCGTTCGGTAACGAAAGCTTGTTAGTGAGACGCCATTTTAGGCTCGACGCAGGTAACAAGCGGCTCGCGGGCCCGCACGAACGCCCTTCGTCACGTTCCTAGTACACAGCTCAGTGCATAGCTCCGACTGCCGACGTTCCTCGCGTCTGCGCGTCTCCGAGACAAACTGCACTTACCCTTGACCGCACAACCACCACACACACCTCACGGCGCCCATCATGTCTGCCGTGAAAGTAGAGCAACCTGCGCCAGAGCAGCCGCCTGCTGCACCCGTGGTCGGCGGCCACAACCTCGACAACCTGCAGAGCATGCTCAACCTCATCTTCCTGCAATCCGGCCGCTTCATCAAAGAACACCAGTCCGGCGGCGGCACCGGGCGCATGAAGATTGCCATGCAGCGCGCAGTGCCCGTTGCAACAGAGCGCTTTCACGATGCGCTCGACGAGCTCGAGAACGAAGTGCGCCTGGCGCAAGTAGTCTTGCGGAGAGACCTTGCGCTGCTGAAGCAGGATCGCAAGAAGCGGGAAGTCGCAGCCAAAGAGAAGGAAGCAGAGAAATTGAGGCTGGCAGCTGAATCAAAGAACCCCGCGCCTGTTGAGAAGCCTGAGCCCGTGATTGAGAAAGTGTCCACCCCAGCGCAACAGGAGGTGCCCGCAGAGGAGAAGCCCGCTGCACAAACCCAGCCAGAGAAGCCGCTTGAGCGCGAAGAAGAGAACATTCCGCCGCCCATCGATACCTCAGCCGCCGAGCCCACAGAGCGAGACCCCCTTTTCGACGGCACCCCCACGACCGCCAATCCGCAAGACAACGAATTCGACTTCGACGCCATGTTTGGCGACGCAATGGACACCACCAACGATGGCCACGACGACATGATGGGCACAACCGACAACATGGACTTCAATTTCGACGAAGGGCCCTCGCTGCTCCGCGGTCTCGAGGACTTTGCAAAGAGCGGTGACGACACCAACGCGCAGCCCGAAGAGAACGTGGACATCGACATCAGCATGCCCGACCTCCCTGATATGAATGCCACTCTCGAAACCTCCCTGCCAACGGAGCCAGCTGCTGCAACCAAGGCACCGACTCCACCAGCTCCACAAGCACCAGCCGCGTCCGAGCCTGCTGCGAATGCTGAAGCAGCAAACAATGCCACTGCAGGCGAAGATGCGGCGAATAATGACGATCTCATGGGAGGTATGATGACGGATAATCTGGACGATTTGTTCAACATGGATGACTACGAGAACCCGGAGCAATCGTCGTTTGACGATGCATTTTCGTTCTTTGAGTAATTCCCAATTCGAAGCGAGAATGGGCGCAAGAGAAGTGGATTTAGCCTGGCGTTGTCGCGTTTGGATGCGTGCGTTGATTGTGTGCTTTGATACCCCTTATACTCCGCTGAGGCGACGTTCGTGTGCTGTATGTCGTTCACTATAGAGCATCATCAGAATATATCTTTCAATTGATAAACATATTAAGAATATATTCATGAAGTATACTTCGTTCCTTCCTCGTGCTTCTATACAATACCATCTGCTAGGGTTAGATCTCCGCCTAGACAGAAAAGATGGTCAGCAAAGGAATTTGAAAAAATCCACACTCCTCAACAAACAAATCACCCAACGACCCACTCATGCTCATCTCGCTCTCCTTGTGCCAGCTCTGATTTCTTGTCCTGTTCTGTTCAGCGCAGGTATTTCAGCTCTTCTGTTCATCTTCGATTTTCATGGTCTCTGTTGTATTGTTGGGTCACAACTACAGCTCACTTGTTGATCAGAAATCCGCTTGTCTTACTATAAGAGTTTCGCTATACTTTTGTATTGTATTTCCCAAGGTCTGTTCACACTTCATATGCACTATGGTCTGTCTATCACATCCCGTTGCATCTAAATAAAATTCCTGTCGTTACTCAACGTAATATATTTGATTTGGTAATATGTTATCTAACTTGGACTTTATTTGTCATGTTTGCTACATCTACATGCACGACACACACTTCTACATTTATACTGAGATATGTTTGACACGATTCCACAAAGATACCTGATATCTGGTTGCCAAGCATCACGCGACCGCCTCGCTTTAGCTGGCGGTGGGTGTGTCAAAAGCTTATGCATCTTGTCCAAAATCTGTAAACTTACAGCTTGCTATACTGTTCATCCTATTCCGAGCACTGCGCTTGAGCTCGAGTAGTAATCGTGCACACCCAGCATCAAAACCACAATCAGCTTTCAATACAGCTGTCGTGCAACGTGAAGACAGTGAATCAATATTTCGAAAGCATGCCATACACTACCTGTCTGCCTCAATATTCTAACGCCGACGCTTCCCAGTGCACGTGATCTACCCCACTTCCTGCGCCATCTGACTGGCTCGTTGCGCCAATGCATTGCCCGTAATGCACTGCCCCATCAGGCAGCTGAACCTTAACACTGAGGAGAAGATAAATGCTGGGGCAGAGTCTCCATATGTATCCTTCTCATGGGTCTTGACGATAACTTACAACTCAGCCTATCTGTCCCACCTATTGCCAACCGTTGTCTATAAATCATGCCGAGCGACAAGTGGCCAATGGTAGCAGGAGTCGGTGCAGCCGCTGCCGCCGCCGCTGCTTTCGGCCAGGTCATCGTCGCGGCCGTCCAAGCAGGCCAACAGAGCGGGGAGGTGCGCTGAGTACAAGCATGTATATACTACTGAGCGTAACATATGACCGCGACCCCACAGGACAGAGACATCAAAGACTTGCAAGAGAGAGTCAGAGCACTTGAGCAACAGCTCCTCCAGAACAAGGACACGTCCAACACAAGTAGTCCAGACACGGTCCATCAGTTCAGACAAATCGAAAGTCGGGTAGAGAGATCTGCAAGGCTGGGTAGGTATGATCAAAAGGAAGAGTTTGGAGAGATATTGGCACAGTTAGAGGGGACCCTAGCCAAAGACAGATTGGTTGATTCAAAGACACTTTCAGTTTGTCATTCATTCGAATAGAACACAATTCATACTAACAGTTCTTCGAAAAATCTTGGTTTGAGCGCTATTTTGAGCGCATAGGCGCAGAACATGTAGGTGTACGATATAATGGGTGAATGTAACAAAGATGGTACCCGTGTGACAGCAAGTGTTTTAGTGCAATCGAAGTCTGCTTTCATTAGTAGTTAACGATCAAGGTCTCAAGTCTCTGCCTCTACAATTTGACAGAACAGTTACTGTGATGTACTGTAGTTGAGCTTATTAAGCTATAGTTCTTCTTATCACATTATCAAAAGGATATATATGTATGAGAGTTTGATGTTATTCAGTTCTTCAATTGGTGCTCTAACAAAAGGCACTCTTAGCCGTCCTGATTCCGTAGCACATCTCCTTTGCCAAATCCTGCTCATACAAACCCTTGCATCATGGCACAATGCCAGTGACTGACTGTGCGCCGTGTGTATGCAGGAGATAATCTACAAAGTATTCGAATCGCTCAAATCGCACAATCGTAAAGGGTCATGTTCGACCCTGTGAACAGAAAACGCCGTGTCCGATGCAAAAAACCAATACCACCATCCTCTGAGTTGGAATGCCGTTAGTCATTCAATCACTCTCCTACCGACACCTCCTGCATCTTTTCCCCCATCCCCTCAGCACCTCGATCCTGACTCCCACTCTGACTTCCCGTCTCATCACTCCCCTCCTCTGCCACCCCATCACCAGCAACAACCTCATCAATCATCGCCCCAAAATCCATCGTGATGCCGCCCACATTCATCTTAAGCAATGCGCCCGACTCCTGCACCTCGCTCAATTCCATCTTAACATCTCCGTCAAAGCTGTGCATTATGCCATCATTGCCAAACATACTAACTCCATTCCACAGCCCGGTAGTCGACGTCGTGGGATCTTCATACAGCTCAAAGCCGAGACCGAGGGCACCGTTCTTCGGGGGCGAGCTGGGCATGGGCATGTCGCTAGAAAGAAAGTCATCGTTCATGAAGTCAGCGAATGGAGCGCGGCCGGGTGTGTTGAAGGTGGGGAAGTTGGAGAAGTCAATAGTCTGCGAGGGGGACGAGAAGTTGCCATCCGAAAGCATGGCGTTGAGTTGGCGGGTGAAGGGCGTTTCGGGCGCAATGGTTGCGGCACGGGTGCCTCGGGGCGTCAGGATGTTTCGTGAAGGCGTAATTCGTGATGGTGTCATGAGAAGATCTGCATTGTCTGCTCCTCGTCTGGGAGTCAATGGGTTGCGGTGGCGAGAACCTGGCGTTGGCGTCTTCAGCAAATCCTGGAAGAGCATGTCTTTCTGTGGCGTCGTCTTCGGTGACACTGGGTCTTCGAAGAGATGTGCCAAACTATCATCTCCTTGTCCTGGTGGAGGGCAGTTCTCCTTATCAGGGCTCTCCTGTTCGACACTCGCCATTTGCACGACTGGGGTCTCGAACCAATTTGTCCTAGGCATCTCACAGGGGATGCAGTCGTCGAAACCAATGCCAGCGTTCTCGCAGCGACCACATGGTCGTTCCCGGTCGCATCCCTTGTGCAGCCTCTTGCATCGCTCGCAGCGTGGCTTCTCAGGCAACATGTCCTTGTTCACATCTTCTGAGGTTGCGGAAGTGTTATGAGGAATTGGTGACAATGACTTTGTCTCGCCTTCTTTGCGCGGTGAAGGGAAAAGTAGTCGGCGAGTAGGTCGTGGAGTCAGGTCAGGATCGATGTCAATGGGCGAGTGTTTACTACCGCGAAGTCCAGCGGGACTGGACTGGATTGCGCGCCTGAGTGCCTCTTCGGCGGCCTCCTTGTCCAAAGTCGAAGTACTTGGTGCAGGCTGGAAGCTGGCAGACCGACCAAAAGCAGGCGGTGGAGGAGGCATGATGCTATCTGCCGTCCCATCAACAGACGGAACCGCTCCTACATTTTCCTCGGGCATCATTGCGTCTGAATGTGCCACAGCTGCGTCGGAGGCGAGATCGTCATCTTGGCTGACGGATTTGGTGCGTGCAGCTGTTGCCTGACGTTTGCGCTTTGTTCCACGATCTGTCTTGTCCCAAAGTTTTCGTGGTCGCATGGAGCCTTTCTTGATGAGCCATAATCCACAGGGATTGCAGAGATTGAGTTCCTCGTATACTTTGCCGTCCTTCTCTTCCCGTGTTACGTTGTTCTTGAAGACTCGATAAGAGAGAAGATTGCCGTTCTCTTCGGTGGGCTCAATGACCTCGAAAGCAATCACTTCCGTGGATGTTGTATCTTTAGATACGATGAGTGTATCTGCTGAGCCATATTCGATGCGAGTGAAAGCTTTTCTCCAGGTTGGCGTGTCAATCTCACCACAATTCTTGCAATGGGCCGGTAGCTCGCCGGCTGCGATGGCCTGCTCCATCTTCTCCTTGATGTATTTTTTCCTTCTCGCACCTGATCCACTCCGAGGAGCCCCTGCATCAGAAGGCGCAGGCGCATCTGACATTGGCTCACCAGCTCCCGACCAGGTTTGCGACCTAGATAACCCTTTGCCTTTGGGAGCTTTGGGCTTCTGTGCTGGTAGATTAGGTGTGGCTGAGCGGCTATACACGTATGCATCAGCCTCACTGGCAGGTGATACCTGGGACGCCGTTGCGTCAGGTGAGATTGCTTTAGATGGAGCATTTTGGTGTGTGTTTTGGAGCGGTTGGCCAATAAATGACGAGTTCGCTGAGTTCGAATGCATGGTATGTTGTTCGCGATTGGTATTCCGCTGCCACGCCTGCTCGAACATCTGAGCAGGAGCATGTGCGCTCCCTGATTGTGGTTCAATACTTTGGGCAACTGTCTGGGGAACTGGTTTACGATAGTGCTGTTTCGGCCGGGGCACGTATGATTGCGGTAGTTTATCCACTGGGCCTGGATTGATTTGCTGCCAGGGATTATTTGATCGATCCTGTCGTCTGCGTGTACGGGCCTCGGGGGCTACGGGCAAGTCGCTTCCATCCCAGATATTGCTACCGAAGTCCAAAATGTCCTCGTCCAGACCTAGTGGCATGTCACTAACGAATCCAGAGTCATTGGGCAGTGGCAGGGTAGGTAGTGGTGGGCTAGACGTGTCAGGGGACGCCGTACGTTGAGGCGCAACTGGAGGCGAGGAAGGGAGTTCCGTGGGAGTATCTCCAGGACTTTCGCCCCTTTCATCGTCCGGGGAGTCGATGGCGTTGTCGGAGAACGCGCTCATGTCGTATGGGGACAAGTACGGGCGACCCTCATCCATCGAAGCGTGTCTTAATGTACTTGGGGCAGGTGGGCGGCGAGAATCGCGCTGACCAAATGCTTTTTCGCCTGGGCGTGGCGTTGGTGCGCGTGGTACAGATTCGGCAGAGGCCAGAGAGGCAGCTGGGTTGTTGGCGGCAAGAGGCCGATGGAGACGTACGGACGCTGCTGTGCTTGCTGTTACGCGAAGCGAGTCGTTGTGTGCCGTGAGTGGCGTCTTCTTTGGCCTTTTTGTCTGGATGATGCGGGCTCGCTTCTTGGGTGGGCCTTCCTCCTGCTGCTCAAGCATGTACTGGTCCTCGGCCGACAGATGTTGTGACATGGAAACAGCTTCGCTGCGCACAGACGTTCGCGATGCTGGTCGAGAGTCGGGATTGTATTGGTAGTGATGGAAGGACAGAGTACTCATGGCAGGACTAGAGGCGCGAGTTGGTTGAGTGTTGAAGGAAGCATTTGTCTGGTCGTAGAAAGAGTCGGTTCGCATTGGTTCCTGAGATGGGCTATTCCGGGTGAGCATTTCGTGGAACGGCTCGTAGCCTCCGATGGAAGAGCGTTGGGACTGGGATGGGTGTGTGGGCCTCATGGGCGCGGGTTGGGCTAGCTGGCCAAGGGCAGGGTTTTCTTTCAAGAAGTCGGACCAGGCGTTGTAGTCGAAGCCCTCGGGCATAAGCTGGCTCAGGCTGTGGTACCGCTCCATGTTTTCGACATACTCGTGCTGCATGCTTGTTGGGACAGGCACCAGCTTAAGCTTGACCTCGAGCGTTTCTTTCATTCCATTCCCAAATAGGCCAAGGATATTCTTGCACACGCGACCAGTGACCATGGTCTGGGACTCGTCGGCAGGGGCGTTTGGGGTGGTCGAGGCTGAGGCGAGGATCCATGAGAGCATACCCTGGCCCACCAGCGGGGTTTCGTACTCGGAGAAGTCGTAGGCGTATACTGTATAATCATGACCTAGTTTGGCCACGAGTTCGGGACTAAAGCAGCGGGTGATGAGCTGGGAAGCACCAATGAACGCGATTAGCCACCCACCTTGCAGAGACTATTGCCTGAATGCAAGTCTTGAGCTCGATGACTCCCACTTGCGTGTTCTCATCGAGTGAGACAACAGGCACACTGACCGCGTTCGGCAGACGGGCGAGACAGTTGGACTTGTTCTGGTCGTCGAACGTGTACAGCACCTTCACTGTTGGCACGATAAAGTCAGATGCGAAGGTCTAGAAGGGTTTGACAAGCTTGCCTCGCATTGAGCGCCGCGGAATGTCGCCCATGGTGTTGTCGTCGGCGGCGGCAGACGCGGATGTTTGCTGCATGGCACCACCATCAAAGGCGTTGTCAGTGGAAGTAGACATGGCTGCCCATGGAGATTGTTGGCGAGATGGGTAGGCCGCGTCGTGGAGGTAAGTGAGGTCGCGTCGTGGGCGACGGGAACGTGGTTAGTGATTGTCGATGGCGATCGGTGGCTGGCGTCCGATCATAGCGCAGCGCGTTTTGGTGAAGCACGAAACGGAAGCGAGGACGATAAACCGGAAAACGGGAGAAAAGCCGTGGTATAAGTAAGACAGATCGACGGGTCCGTACAACAGGCAGCAGCACGCGTCGAACAAAGGGAAAAACGGCGAAGAAATGGCGAAGACGGAGGTGTCGAGAAGTGCACAGGCACGAGCTTGAGGAGGTTTGAAGCTAGAGTTCCCGCGGCCGTCTACGCGTGACGCACCTGCCAAACGCCAAATCGACGCGCCCTGCCATTGGCTCGTCGGCCGGAAGAACCCACGGCCCGCTGCGATTCTAGCCAAGCTCCCTCACCTCAACTTCTTCCTGGACAGCCATCTCCGATCGCTCCACTCCACCCAAGCGCGTTGCCGTGGTACTTTACGCCCAAACGAGGTACGTACATCCTGCCGTGGTCTGTGCATTCTTCTGTGCTGGCTTTCCGCTCCCAGCAGCACGTGCACAGAGAATATTCGCAGGCAGAAGCTGGCCTCCCCAGAGCTAACAGCAACCGTATAGACTGTCGCATACCTTTACAACGCGATCCTCGCTTTCCAGACATCCAACATGGTTGACGCCAAGATTCAGTATGTTCATTGGAGCTCGCATGCATTGGAAGTACGCGCTGATGTGTTACAGAGAACTGCTCTCGAAGCCGCGCTCCGAGTTGACGTGCGTATTCTTGCCCTTATATATAGCATCTCATTGCTGACTGCTGCCTAGCGAGTATGAAGTTGCACAGGTCGAAGAGCATGAGCTCACCACCGGTCCCCTCTCCATCCTCCAAACCGCCGTCCGCTCGCGCACACAGGTCCTCATCTCATGCCGAAACAACAGAAAGATCCTCGCCCGCGTAAAGGCCTTTGATCGTCACTGCAACATGGTCCTCGAGAACGCAAAAGAGATGTGGACCGAGACCCCGCGATTAGCCAATGGACAGTACGGAAGGAAGGTCAACAAGGACCGTTTCATCTCAAAACTGTATGTATGACTTGTCTTTTGAGGCGCATGTCGTGCTGACTCTGGCTAGGTTCTTGCGAGGCGATTCTGTCATTCTTGTTCTGCTGTCTTGATTCACCATTCAGTCACATGCGGGAGCTGGACGCGAAGCCGATTCGCGGAGGAGTTTTGCATGGATTAAAAGTTACATAAACGTCGAGGACCGGACGGTTCCACCGAGCGAAACAATCAAACGATACCCTCAGATGTTCACTTCTTCATACCCTCGCTCAGACCCAGCAGCAGTTCTGCGAGACCATGTGCGCCCGGATCTGGAACTTCTTGGAACCCTTCGCCACCGACGTACACAGTCCGCCCGAGACTAGCTTTCATACCTTTCGTCCCCTTCGCTCCCTCCTGTGCCGCTTTTGCCGCGTCATCGAGACTACCCGTTTTGGAAAGCGTCTCGACGAACGGATATAACGCGTCCATCAAAGTCCGATCGCCGGGCTGGGCAGGCGTGTATTTTCCGAGCGCTTGCAACGACGATTGCAGAGCCTTGCCCCAGATCTCTGGAGTGACTGTCTGCGTCGAGCTTGGCGAGTTTTGTCGCAAGCCGTGGGCCAAAGCGTTCAAGAAGATGGCATAAATGGCACCAGATGTCCCGTCCATGGATACTTCGACGACCTGGATAATGTGATTGACAAGAATCAGAAGATCGTCTGTCCCTTTTGCCGTTTCGAGCATCTTCAAAATTGCTGCGTGGTGTCAGTTTGTGAAATAGGCAGCCAAGCACGTGATTGCTTACCTTCAGCACCCCGCTTCAGTCCAATCCCACAATCGCCATCACCAACAATCGTGTCGTATTTTGTGACGTCAGGCTCTACCGCAATTAGCCTGTTGAGTGCCGTCGTCAACGTTGATTTGGCCAGATTCGGATTGACTGTATATTGTCAGCGACCATGCAACAATGACTCACAAACTCCTCACCTCTGAGGTTACTGGGCTGGATCTCTTCCCCAGCCATTTCCTCTTCTTGTTGCTTTGGCTTGCCTTGCTTCGCCCACGTGCTGGTGCTGATCGCGGCTGACCAGCCACTCGCCTCCGCGGGAGCGTCCAGCAGCTCTAGCATTGAAGCCCCCTTAGATCCGGTGTCAGCTATCCGCAGCAGACTAATGCTGAAACCGAGACCGTTCAAACTCGTCATGAATGTGCCTGCTAATATTCGCACAGGCTTGATCTTGAATCCATTTGCCAGCTGCTCGACCACCTCGTTCGTGATGCCTCCCAATTCGAGCGGACTGACGCCTCCCAGGTTGTTGACGAGCAAGACTACATCATCTTCCTGGGTGATCTTCGAGAAGCTGCGGTCTTGATCTGCCGTACTCAGCAGATGCGAGAGCATAGTCTTGACCAGTCCAGACAAATCAGTCTGCTTGCGCTCAGATCCAGCTTCGTTATGGATGCCCATTCCAATCTCAACTTCTCCCTCCTTCAACTCATCTTCTTCCGGTTCCCTGCGCCCAGGAACATGGACATGCGACAGCGACGAGCCGATCGACACAGTATTGTCAGCAACCAGTTGCGCCACGCGGGTAACTTCTTTCAAACTCGCCCTACACCCAAACATTAGTCACTTTTTCACAGCTCATGTATTTCCAGATACAAAAGAGTCAACGTACCCCCTCGCCGCCAAAGCCCCAGCAACCTTCTGCACCAACACTGTCCCAGCAATTCCCCTTCGACCCACCTTTCCCCCCTTCTTCCTCCCCACGCCCACATCGTCCCCTACAACAACCATATCCACCTCAATCCCACTTGCCCTCGCCTTCTCCACCGCCATGCCGAAATTTAACACGTCGCCTGTATAGTTCATCACCACGACCAGCACGCCCTTGTCCTTCGGCACTCGATGAAGTATACATCGCCGCACCTGCTCAGCAGAGGGAGACGCGAAGATTGTACCCGCTACAGCACCGGAAAGCAAGCCGGGCCCGACGAAAGAGGCGAAGCTGGGTTCGTGGCCGGAGCCGCCGCCGGAGATGAGCGAGACTTGCGGGGAGGGAGGAGAGGGGAGGTAGATGATTTTGTTGGAGATGTCGCATTGTACGGCGGGGTTGGTGTGGGGAATCGAGAGGAGGGCGGAGTGCACGAGGTGGGTCGGGTCGTGGATGAAGTGTTTTGCTATTTTGTTTGTTAGGAATTGGCATGGAGTTTGGACGGAGAAGGGCTTTGGAGGTGTGAAGTCTGGGTCTGGTGGTTGTTGGTACAGCTAAACGTACACGACATATCGAATTAACTATTGCGCCGTCTGCGCAGCGCTGCTCAATGCTCAATTGGTTTCCCCAGTGTACTGTACTTTATATCGCGACAAGACGCGACACGATACGATGCGAAGAGAAGATGTAAAAGTAACAGGAGAAGAAGGAATTCATCATCCGACCTCCTTTCTACACACTACGCACCATGCGACTGCCGTACCGCGGCCACACGGAACTGCGTCCGCTCACAGCGCCCAGTAACACGGCACTTGGGTAGCTGGCGCGCATCGTGGAGTGGGGTCAGTGGTTCGGGGTAAGTGACATGACATGAGGGGGAAGTGGGGTCGAGCTCATCCGATGCGGAAGGGATAGGCGCGGGTTACTTGATTGGGTGGGCCGCCGAAATGTGTGTGTATGTTGTGCTATGTGGCACGTGTGGCTAGCAGGTGGTTATTTGAGCTGTTTGAGGGCAGAAAACCATGATTTTGGTATGAGGTGCTCGAGGCAAATGTGTTGAGTATGGAAGTTGTTGCGATGGATGATGGGGGTTGGACGTATGTAGGAGTGGTAGGCTCTAATAGCCGTGTTTGAGTGGACAGTTACCTACTAGTAGTTTGTGCGACTCAAGTTCAAGACACAATCGCGAATATGAGAGATACTCGACATTCTTCTGGCACCAAGACATGGCCTTTCTGAAATCCAAGTTCCATTTCTATGGCTTGCTCATACGACATTGGTGATGGATACGAAGTATAACAAATCCCTCCGTCCACCACTACAACTCTGTCTATGGCAGGAAGTCCGCAGAGGATGTATGCATAGAACTTTTCAGTATCCCCTAGGTTTGCTCACATACATATGATCAATCGTAGTCGAGTCCGGTGCGAAGATGTCTATTAAGTCCATCCACTACACAACATAACAAGTAATAAGCGTAAAAAATGAAATGTTGAACCAATTACCTGTTCAGCCTTTTTTTCGTTGCTCGTCATGAATCGAATGGTCGCAAACTGTACAACGAGGGTTCCAGTCATACGAATTATCTGACCCGCACTGGCAGCAGACCCAACGACAAACACCCTTCTTGAGTACATATACCCCACAATTGCTACAACCGCCGGGATACCCTATTGTACCGCTTTCACCTGGCTCTTGACTTGATGATTGTGATACCTGTGCCGCAGATTGACTCGCAGACGCCGTGGCGACCTCGCCTTCGTCTTTCGTTATTTGCTCGCGACCTGAATGTATTTCAGACTGGTCGTCATCTCCGCTTCGCGCTCTCCCGTGCAATAGGTACTCCACAGCTCGATCAACATGCAATCCATCATCCGAACCTGTCTTCTCCAAAGCCTCTTTTGCCTGGTCGACCGAGAAGCCCATGTCGACAATCCAATGGACAGCCTTCTCGCCTGTATACTCGCGTAACATATTCGCAAAGACCCTCTTCTGTGTCGCGTCTTCCCAGGGCTCGATCTGATCCCGTCCAACATTCGGTGAGGTAGGCTCGGATGAACGATGGATGGACGGAGGGGCTCCTTCCTTCACACGGCTGTCAGGTGGCGTTGAAGCCCTCTCTTTCTCCTTCGATTCGCGATTGAACGCCGCGAGGCTCGAAGTAGGCAAGAATGTGAACCGGTACAGATGGCTGTTATCTTCACGCCCAGTTTCGTAGAACTGATCATAATCCGTGTGTCCAGCTTGCTCAAGAAGGCGCTTCTGAATCAGCAATGGTTGCTCCTGACTTCCAAGTTGTCATAAATCCTTCTGCGTGCGCATATGGATGCAATAGTTGTCGAGCTCATCCGGAGGAACAGCCTTGCTCCCTAAAATCTGGACGATTTCTTGTACAGTTGTGCTGAGTGTTGCAGATAAAAGTTGCAAAGGTCGAGTCCGCGCGATAGATGCGCAGGGCGTATGTTCTGGAATCGTTTTGCTCCAGAGTTCCATTAACCGCAGGACTGTCCTTCGCTTCCACAATAGTTGGCTGCGTCTGCTTGGAAGCTGTCGGACTATCGCGAAGATCGTCATCAGTTGTACCCGGGCTACTCTCGGCCTTGTCCTCGTCATCGCTCTGTTCAACGCCACCCGATAGTAGCCTTGCGGGCGTGTCACTCGTTCTCAACGTCACAGTCACCAAATTCTTCTTCCCTAATGTGGACATCGTCCAGTACGTACGGAATGGTATGGGCTGCTGTACCCGGGCTGCTTGTATATTCCTAGAGTATCTGCGAACGACAGCAGAGATATGAGCTGGTTCTTCAAAGATTTGAGGGCTTGCTGCTGTTAGGTTGTCTCTTAGCCACGTAACGACCTCGTCCCAGACTGGCTGTAGTTTGCTCACATCCAAAGGAAAAGAGAGAATTGTGTCGCGGTTACCTTTCTCGGATGTGAACTTTAAGGTTGTGTATCGAAGATCGAAAGGCGGTGCTAGCTTCCAGAGTTGGTCTCCAAACGCCGCGATGAATACTTTAGGTGTGCTGCTGAGATGGAACACGAAAACGAATGAAGAAGACTTCCACGTGCACAGAACGCTGACTGGATCCAGGGGCACCACTCTGACATGCTCGCCATCGTTGGTGTCTTCGCCTACACCATGCTCCTGTCTCTGTGCGACAGCGGGCGACTTATAGCTTCGTTGCTGGGGGTTAAGCTTTACCGCTGTTCGGGTCCGACTATTTGAAAGGGTTTCATCATCCGCAAAAGATTGGGAGATCGTTGTTCCTCCGACTTCACCCTCCGCCTCAATGCTGCCATGTACATGGGATGGACGCTCCCTCTTGTTCTCAGATAGGGATCGAGCTTGTATGATATCAGCGGACATGTGAGGTGCCTCCGCTCTTCTGTTCTTTCTCAACCACTCTAGGCATGCATCCCATTCGACTTCCAAGCGCTCCCGGGCAAGTGGCAGGATGTATGTGCCAAAGGGTGTCTGATAGTCAATTCTCAGTTTCAGAGACCTGAGCTCGAAGAAGGCCGTACTTAGGTCGAGTCCTACATTCCGACTATCGAGCATGGCTTTCAAAGCACTGAGAAATGCCTGACAAGGCTTGTTGGTTTCAAGCCAGATGTTGAACACTAGCTGTGACCATGCACATCGGATCTGAATTCTTTCTAAGCCACCGATACGTTCGGTATTCCCGTCGTCATCGCCGTGGCTGTCATGCTTCTGTTCGCGTACTACGAAAGTGAGCGTTCCTTTGGTCTCTTGGTCGAAGGATGGCTCGACGAGTCTTTTGAGACCTCCCTCTGGAGTAACATCACCGTGAGCTTGCATACTGCTTGCTGCGTCGTCTCCAGGCTGTTCTTTGATGATGGCCTGTATGAGAGGTCCTCTTGTCCTTTTGTGGTATTTTACCCAAGTAGTAGCGTCGAACCAATCCTCCTCAGACACCGCAGGGCCTGGAAGAAGGAAAAGGGATTTTTGCGATCCATCTACAAGGGTTCGGAATTCAATCGAGGCACTACTGAGGTCGATCTTGATATTTTGGCGTTCGAGCAGGGTCTCAAGCTGATTGAGAAATGCTTCGTAATTCTTGTCCAAGTCAAGCCAGACGTTGAATATCATGCGTTCCCAAATACACCGGATCGGCAGAGCGTCTCGCCAATGATGACAATTGCCGCATTGTCCATGTGGCCCACCATTAAAACTCCCGCATCTGGCGCATGACCACGGGGGGGCATTGCGATACTCATTCGGGGTTTCGGAACGAATACTGGATATCTTGTCTACTGGGGGAACTTTTGGTCGGATGATTTCAGGCGCTTGCAGCGTCACCCACTCATCAATTTGAGGTTCTTCAGGCGTGGGTCTAGCTCTCCTGATCTTGGCTATGTGCTCAAGCAACGCTGCGGCCTTCTCTATCTGTCCCACGCTCTGGTATGCACTAGCAAGTTCCTGTCGAAGTGCTAGCCGACCAGCGTGAGGCGGACCTGGTATGTTGGGTTGATGCTCAAGCACACGCTCCAGAAGCTCAACGGCTTCCTTCGTTTGCCCATTAGCCTTGTACATTATGGCAAGGCTGCGCTGGTACTTTAGTTGGCTATTGTGGTGCGGGACCTGTACTTGATGTCCAGTTTCGACCACCTGCTCGAGAAGCGCAATGGCTTGCTTTACTTGCCCAATGAGAAATTAGTCATAGGCAAGGTTGTGCTGCGAGGCTAGTCGATCAGGATGATGTTCACCCAAGATGGCATGCTGTGTCTTAACAACGTGTTCTAGAAGCGCAATAGCTTCCTTGAACTGCCCGTTAGAACGATAGGCAAGGGCAAGGTTGCTCTCCGAGGCTATCCGATCAGGATGATGTT
>KV441722.1:173883-224543 GCA_001644525.1 Phaeosphaeriaceae sp. SRC1lsM3a
GGCAAGGGCAAGGTTGCTCTCCGAGGCTAGTCGATCAGGATGATCTTCACCCAAGATGGCCTGCTGTCTCACAACGACGTGTTCCAGAAGCGCAATAGCTTCCTCGAATTGCCCATTGGAGATATGCGTCTGAGCAAGAGTAATTTGCGACTCCAGCTCATCAGCATGTCTGTTATGTTGCGGAGTCTCCAATTTCGTGACAGCCTGTTCTGGCCCTCGTTCCTTGGAACCATGATTTTCACTGTCGTTGGCATGATCATAGTCTGACTTATGACCACTTCGAGATGCGATGATGCCCGTGTCATAGTGCTTAAATTGGCACGACTCATCGGACTTCGAGCAGTGACCATTTGCCCAGTCTGGACAAGTGTATTCGCGATCATCCATTGAATTCTTCTGTTCCAGAGCGACACCGACATTTGTAGTAGTAGATCCAGGAAGGGGTTCCGCGCTTGATCCTCCTTGATCGTCTGGGTCTTGAAAGATGAGAGATAACCGTCTGTCACGAGGCCCACGCACGCGGCGGCGTAGGCGTCGAGCTTGAGAATCTTTAAGATCGAACGACTCATCATCGCTGTGACTGCTGTCTCCTTCCACACCCTGGCTGTGACTGAGCTTGATCATGCCTGCTCTCCATCGCTTCTTCTTCGCTCGGTACCTGCGTAGCTGTTCCTCATAATCCCATTCGGAATCGACGTTCAAGTCGTTCATGCGATCGACCATATCATTCTTCTTCATGCTCGAGTCGCTCTCGTCATTCGCTGCATCTTCAGACTGATCAGGTTGTACATGATCATCTATAGCAATCTGGTCCGCGAGTGATGCCTCACTGATAATTGGGAACGCGGAGGACCGTTCTGCAGGGGACTGCTCTTGTTCTTCACCCAGTATATTATATCCATGATGCATTTCTGACGATGCAGTTGATGATTCTGCGTCGCTATCTTCGGGTGAGTTGGCGGGCAGCCATGCATTGTTACCAGAACGTTGGAATCCGATGGTTTCATTGTTGTTATCTGGGCGAGGCGAGTCGCTAGGAGAAGGCAGCAGTGGGTCCATATCACTGTCTCTCTGCACGAATTCGGTATCATCGTCGACGTGGACCTGTTCACCTCTCATTTCTTTACGGGGCGAAACGCTGGCGGACTCAGCCTCCACGTCAGAGTCAGAGAGGACGAACATCGGCTGGCGATGAGATGTCGAGCCATGAGGTGAAGACATAGCTATCTTGTCTCCCTCGCTAAAGTTCTTTGTTTGGTCCTTGTTGTTGCGCCTATCGCTGGGGTCTGGGAAGTCTAGTTCCTGCTCGTTTGCATTGAGATTGCTGTCACCGTTAAGTGGACTCTTGTATGTTGCGGAAGCAGGAGCAGCAACCACTTCGTCTCGTCTCGTATCTTCCATGACTTTCGTTAGAAAGGCGTGCTGTTCCTCGGCAACGTCCACAAAGAAAGGTTCGCTCGATAAATCCATAGACACATCGCGCAAGGGTTGGGTAGTCAATTCCTGCTGATGTCGAACTGGAAGTCTTGTTTCGCCAGGCAGAACAGAAGCTCTAGTTGGGGCTGAACCAACGGCCGAGGCTTGTCGTACCTCATCTTTTTGTAGCTGCGCCCTTCTTCGCACTGCGCACAGCAAGCCCCATTTTCGGAACACACTATATGCGCGCGCGATTTGTTGCGACGCACTCGGGATCCAAGAGTATTCTTTGGCCATGTAGGCGGCAAATTCATTTTCGACTACTTCGTTGCGTGGCTGCTGCGGGCCGAATTTAAATTCGGCCATATCTTCGTACAGCATGTCGAAGTAACCGCCAGGCAAGGTGGGATCAGCTGCAGCATCAACGGCCGCTAGTAGTGGCGGGAAGCCATCAAATACTTGATGCTTAACCGAGAGTTCCGAGTTGCTTGCTCCGCTCTCTCTCTCGCTCTCGTCGTTATCTTCTACTGCCTGGCTCTTGCTAGCCTGTTCGACGTCCCGTCTCTTGCGCAAATCTATTGCGTCTGATGCATCTCGTGATGGCTCTTGATCATCAGGCACATCATCGACCTGATCTTGTGCAGCCATTTCTTCATTAGAGATCGTTCGGTATGCCATACCCGGTCTGAAATGTTGCAAGAGTTCGACGATGCGATCTAAATCCACACCATTCTCGTTCGTCACGATCATGGTGTTTCCAGTGGTGACCAAAGCAAGGCCAACATCACCACGCTCAATCCAATTGAGAGACTGCCATTTCCAAAAATACAGCTTTGGCGGTACCGGAAACTCAGGATCCGAGTATGGCGTGAATTTGACGTGATCCGCAGAGATGTCAAGGCTGGCTCGGATTACGCGTGATCGATTGAAGCCAACAAGACCTCCTCGCCGGATATAACCGCGGATTGGCATTCCTGTAATGGCATTGTGATCCACGCCGGGCACGCTTCTCTCCAGGTCGGCATCCATTTCAGTATCGTTATCAGGGGGTGAGGAAGGTGGGGGATCTGGCTCATCTTGCGCATTCAGCATACTCTCTTCCTTCAACTCGTTATGCGCAGAACCACCGATGTCTTCGTTACGCGCTTGAAAGTTATGAACAGCCTTTTTGTAGAGAATGTGTTGATATAAAGCCACCGCGGTCGTTTTCTCTTGCAATTGCAAGGAGATCTCGTAGGTTCCAGAAATCATGGGGCTCTCTTCGTTTCTTAATCCACTTCGACGCATCGCTACTTGTCCTATGATACGAACCACTTGCCCTCCAAGCTCAACTTCTTTCATGCGCCGATAGCTCATGGACGTGTTATAAAAATCTCGAGCAAATGACTTGATATACATCCTATTTTTTTGGAGCTGCACTGCAGCAATTTCGGTTCCAGGTTTCGTGTTCTGTCCTTTGGGGAGTCCTGTGACCTTCACATTGTCGAAGCGGATGATTGAGCTTGCGTCACTGGGTGGTAATGACATCTTCGGAAGATCCTCAAGATCTGACTCGGAAGTATCTTCAGGCGCGTCAGATGGATCAACCGTATTCGTCACATTCGAGGAGTCCATGTGATGCTTTCCATGTGCGACTGCAGATTGATCCCAACAGGCCTTGAGAATTTTGGATAGCATTGCCTGAATTTCGGCAATCTCCTCAAATGGCGGCTTAAGCTTGCTCATCTGAACATTATAGCATGCTTCTCTAATGATCCATGCACGCAAATGAATCTTGATGATGTCCCTGTGCTCTGGGTCTTCGTAAAACAGGTCCCTGACACCGTATTTTCTCTTTATCCAATTAGGTATTCGCAGACATGATCGGTCAGCGTTCTTGCCCCAAATGTAAGGTCCGTAGGTTTCGAGTAGCTCGTCAAGCTTGCTGTCTAGGCTGCGCAGAGAAGCAGTAAACGCAAGCAAGGCATCGATACCTTTGGGTAGCTCTTTGCTTAGCTTCGTAATTTCACTTGCTAGTTTGCGATAGTCTGGGTTGTCAAACTGAGGGACACCGCGGTTGGCGGTGGAGGTTGAGGCGGACAAAGTCAGACCCAAACAATCTGTAATTTCGCGTACTGATATCTCTGGACTTATGACGGAGGGAGTATGAGTCGAAGGAGATGCGGCAATTTGTTGCTGATCCAGTCGTATGGCGCCTTCATGCTCAGGGGCATGCTCACCGGGATGGGTATTTTCGCTGTCCGGTATAGATATTGCTGGTGTTGGAGACTGATGCACATCCTCTACATCAGCCTCCACGGTCTCTAAGACCTCTGACGTCGCTGAGTCCCCCAATGTCAGAGTAGGTTTCTCGCCCTTTAAAAATCTCTGTATCACGGCCCAAATTCGCGGAGTTTGGCTAGGTGTTTGAGCTTTGAAAAGCACGTCTTCGGATTCCCCCGTATCCACATTCTTCATTCCACGGATCTCAAAATGTTGGTTATGTGCGAACAAATGAGCCTGGTCCACTCGATGTGGCTCACTACCAGGTCCTACACCTTCGAGCTTCCATGTGAGTTGAGCCGTAACCTCAATGACGAGCATGCCATTAACGACCTGAATGGTACCTGGTACTTTTTTGCTGACCAGAGTTCCTACAATGACCCGGATGTCATAGGACTCTGCAATTGCGGGTGTCGGTGAAACGGAGCTGTTCGTAGTAGCCTCATTTGATACAACTTGTACATTTCCTAGTGTCTTCGGCATTCGAGACTTGATATGTTCGCACGCAGCAACAAAGTCTTCCTTCTCATGGAAATCAAGGAACACTTTGTCGCTCTGCAGGGAAATCCAGCTACCGGACACAAGCTCGTTCAGAGGACCTTCGATCTCGATCCGTTTTGGAGTGATGATAGCAAGATTGCGGACGCTGTGCAAATGGACGTGAAAACATTGGTTGTTGGAATGTGGGAAATAGATCCAGCGATCATGGGCTACTACAAGTCTGCCAGGAACAGGTATCGCAATCTCGGACATCTCTGTGGCAAGTTCCACAAGCCCTGGCAGCGGTACCTCAATCGGGGGACTTTCAGGAAAGTCGACGTGAATGGAGGCTTCAGTCCCGTGTGGTAAGATAGTATCCAACGTATCCGAGTGCCATAGAGGGCGCCCATCGAGAGATAAGCTCATTAGTTCCGGAGCCTCAATCTTAGGTCTCGCAGTCAGGATCAGACCCCGCAGATTACGAATCGTCGTTGCACGTGGGATGCCTTGAAGGTCGAGATCCACGACCCTTGCAGTAGCCTGAAAGCTTACACTGAGGTTTACCAAAGGCTGTCTTTCGGATACGTCATGTTCGAAGGGCAAGATATAATCACTGTAAATATCCTTGACGTCTCGTATGCCGTCGAGCGTCAGCGCCTTGCCCCAGCCAAGATGATACCCCAAATCTGCCCACTTTTGTGTCTTTCCAAGGGCCCCTATGCCACCTTGTGAGATCATGGCCTTGACGATCTGATAGATTGACAGAGATGTGCGGTCCACAGTAAAGTATAACTGGTGCGCACTTTCGTGGTCCCTGTGCTTATGAAAACCAACCAGTCTCTCACAATACCCGTCTGTTTCCTGCGTGACGAGCATGGTATGGAACATGGTTGCCTGCAGTAGATGCACGTGCTCGAGATCCTGAGACACAAGAGGCGCGACAGGCTTTGCCGGGCCTGTCAGCCATTGCTTGTATTGAGCCCAGGTAACGACATCATCTGGTTTTTGGGCCCTTGCAGCCGGTTCAATCAAGGTCAGATCCACAACATGGTCATCCATGGCCTGCACAACTGAGGGCCGCTCCTCGAGCAGTTTCTTAGCTATTTCGAAAAGCGGATTAGCTGAGGTTGGTGTTTCAGTGATCGAAATGCCATGGATCTCCACTTGATGACATGCCAGGTCCTTTTCAAGGGTAGCTCCTTCGAACGATAGACCGCATTGCTCACAATGAATGAGCGCCGTCGACCGAGAGCGGGCACTACCAGCGATGCTGGACCTTGAGCCATCGTCAATATCATCCTCGTCAACTTCATTGTCATCTTCTTTCATATGAGAGGGTAGCGCAAACAAGGAGAGCTCTTCGTGATGTTTCCCCATGTGACGACGAAGTTGAGTGAGAGATGGCAATTTGACCTGACACAGGGAGCAGCTCGCTGCTACGTCCATGGATTTCTGTCTCTCGCAGTTCCGCACCAGGTCGCTTATACGAGAAGTGGAGGCGAGACCCGGGTGTTCGGAGGTGAGATGACCATGAAAAGCGTCCAGTGCATGAAAGGTCAAGTTGCAACCCTCTATACATTCCCACCACTTTCGGTGAGCGTGTACCTCATGTTGAAACCACTCATGCCGCGATTCATAAGTACGATCAGGGAGCTCGCATCCGTCGAAGGTACATACATAGGGCTGAAGGTCACGATACACGTGCTTATGCCATGCTGGTGTTTGCCGGACAGACGTGAAGCGAAAGCATAAGGGGCACTCGAAGGGATCCCCATCTTGCCCAGCATCGGGTAGAGGTGGAGGGCGCAGTTTGCTAGAGTCATTACTTGAGGATGCGTAAGACGTTTGCGATAGTGTGTCCTCGTAGTAGTCGATGTCGTCGAGATTTGACGATGAGGTGCTCGCTTTGATCGCCAAAGGTATAGACGAGGCAACAGTACTGTCAATCTTCTCGGACGGCGCTGTGATGGTACGTACGACTTCTGGCATGCATTCTGTCTCCTGTGGAAGGGGCTGTATTGGCAGACCTTGCTCAAGCTTTTTCCGATGTTCCTCGCGGTAACGGAGATACTGCCTTCTCCGCGATATGGCTTTGCCCAATCGAAGAACCAGATACTCTGGAGCAGACGGAAATTTTCCTCGTACGTGTTCAATGTCGAAAGCTTCGAAATGTGTAACGTTGATCTGCTTCGACTCCTTGAACTGATCGTGCGGAGCAGGGTTACGAATAGCCAATGAGAGCCGCATCAAGCAGCTGTTGATTTCGGTCATGTTCGAAGCTAGTTGGGCCAATTCTGTTGACTCTTCGCCATCTTGAGGTGCAAGATCGGTCTCTGATATGTCAGAGTCGGAGTCTGACAGGTCCTCCCACGGCACACGTTTTCCTGTAACGATTTCAAGAGCCTCGCGCAGTACGGTTTCGAGATTCTGTAAGAGCTCTATGACTCTGTCGCGGATGTGAGATGCCTCTCGGAGTTTGTAGTCCAGCGAGGCTCTGCCTTTGCGATGAGCACCAATGTTGCCAACCCACAGTCGAAATCGACCAAAGGCATCGTGAAATGTGCCAGGCGGTACTTTGTTGCGGACGGCACGGTCAGCGTTGACAAATTCACTGCAAACACCATGGAAACCGTCCAAGCAGTTCCGCACGTGGGTTGCAATCAGCGAGACGTCGTCGAGCATGGTGGGGGTCATGTCGCATCCTTTGAGTATATACTCGCCGCCCGTGATGCGCAAGGCATACCTTGTTCGTGGAGGACTGTGAGAATGTTGTTCGAGATTCTTCAATAAGAGTGTAGCAGTATTGATGTCGTTGCCGCAACATGTGTTGCTATCCAGGTGGCAAGGCTGAAGAAGCAAATTGGGGGCCGTTTACTGCGGTTGGCGACACGTGCTCGTACGCGCATCAGCGTCTTCAGCCTGGCCTTCGTCCGACCAACACCTCTTCGCCTCAATTGATGCTCGTCCAAGCCCAGCATAGTGGCCATCGATCTGGTTCTTCTGTTTGTATTTATTGCTACGGTCTCGCGGCACCATGTCTGGCCTCGAGGTGGCGGGTGTTGTCCTGGGATCGCTGCCCCTCGTCATCTCAGCGCTTGAGCATTACGCGAACGGTGTTCATACAGCTAAGCGATACTGGCGATACAAGTCGGAATTGAGATCGCTAGTGCTGCAAATACAAACCGAGCGCGGCATATTCATCAACACTCTGGAACAGCTGTTGGGCGGTGTCGTGAGAATTGAGCACATGACCGAATTCCTTTCTAACCCTGGAGGCAATGCCTGGAAAAATGCAGAAGTGGATATCAAATTGAAAGAACGGCTTCGGGCTGCATATGAGATCTATCTTGGCAATGTCAGGGGGATGAACCGAAGTTTGGAGGTGATGATGGCGAAGCTTCAGCTCGGTGCGGATGGAAAGGTACAAGCGCTTGTCGTCCCTTCGTAGAGTGATTCACTGACATCACCAGCCGCAATTCACCGACCCAAACCTCTTCAAACAGGAATACAAGAGACTCAAATTCAGCTTAAGCAAGTCCGAGTATGCAGAACAACTGAGCGATCTGCGCAATCACAATCAGGCCTTGACGCGTCTCACCAAGCAGTCTCTCGAGCTTGAACCATCAAGGACGGAGACAAAGACTCGCACGTGCCCCAACTTCAACGCACTACAGAGCTATGCACGTAGCCTCTTCCATACTCTACGCTCAGGTCTCCAATGCCAGTGCGACGGCCATGCAGTCAAATTACGATTAGAGAGCCGGGACCACAAGGCTGAACTGGAGGAAGATCTGCTCAAGAACACTCAATTTCGAGTGATTTTTACCCTCACGTCATCGGTACCAGCTAAGATTGAGCCATGGAAGGAAGCTGATATCCGGTGGATTGCGGATAAGCCACAGAGTGTACCTCTCCCGTCGTGTGCGACTACCAACTGCACGACAGTGAAAGCCGCCCGTCGTGTGCGATTTGATCACTCTCAAAGCCAGACGAGCGCGAATGGGACAACGGTGACGGTCTTAGAACAACAAGCAATCATCGCCATGTCAAGTATGCCTAGCCACATATCAGACCTTTGTCTGGCTATAGGGAAGCCCCAGCAACCACAAAAGGACGCATGTGCTGGCTACTTACTGGACAGCTTCAAGCGCAAGCACGGCATATACCTCCTGGATCCTCCCATGTGTCCGAACAACCAGCCAGAATGGCCAGCATACACACTACGACAGGTGCTCACCAAGCAAGCTGGTTTCAAGAGGCGCCTAATGCAGCACGACAAGTTCAAGGTGGCGGTTGACCTTGCATCGAGCGTCCTGCAACTTCACAAGACACCATGGCTCAAAGATGACTGGGGCGACAGCGATGTCTACTTTGTTCATCGTCCTGGTGCTCCGGCAGCCACAATCTACCAACACCCATTCATATATCGAAAGTTCTCATCAGCAGTGACAAGTACTGGCCCTGCATCTCAACCACAAATTCGGCGAGTCATTCGCAACCAGACACTCTTCACGCTTGGAGTACTACTAATCGAACTCCTATACGGGGTCTCTATCGAGGAGTTGCAGACATCGCACGACCTTGCCTGTGAAGGTACCCCTGGTGCTGTCTGGTGCACCGCGGAGAGACTAGTAGATGAGGAGATTGCCCTCGAAGCCGGGCAACTCTATTCAGACGCAGTCAGAAGATGCATACGCTGCGACTTCAACAAGCAAAATATGAGCCTAGACGACCAGGAATTCTTGGAAGCTGTCTACGAAGGCGTGGTGGCGCCATTGGAAAAGACGCTGCAGCATTTCAACGGTCAGGACTGACCGCAGAAGCGGTGTGAACGGGATCATGTGCTGGGAAGTAGTTGCGCTATCGGCCACCGCCACAGCCATGGGAGTCGTTGTTGTAGGGTTCGACGATACCCGACAGACATGGAAGATCTGCATCTGAGCATGCACTGGCCACCGTCGGCTCAACTCTGGGGATGCTGCAGGGTCCGCCCAATCAGCGTAGATGACAGCAGGGCCGGCACGATGATTGCAGGACAGCGCAGGCAGTTTTTCCGAGACAGGACGCCACCGCGAAGGCTAGGAGATGCATGATAACGCGCATTCCCCTGAGCAGAGTCGTGAGCTCGCATTTATGATTATTAGGCAGCTGCAATTAGCAACGGGCGCCCAAAGCGGCTTTGTTTCAGCATAGCATAGATACTAATGAGGAGGCTACTTTGGCATTCGGCGAAGCTGAGGCCTGTTCCTGGCGTGTACGTCGCCCCGAATCCAGGGTCTGCTTGGCGGTCATCCACTCTGGGGACCGTGGCGGCTGAATGGGGATCACGCACCTCAACAGCAATGATGAACGCTGCAGTATTCCCGCGGATGCAGGATAGAGTGCGTTGTGTAACAAACACGAGCCCAATGCGCTGCATTGTTTTCTTCTGCGTGCTTTTGTCGTGACTGCCGTGTTGAAGTATTACTGCCTACTGTAGATGTAGAAGGTGCGTGCCGCTAGGCGTTCGGCAGGGTCGGCAGGCAGGTACCAACGGGGACCCCCTCGGTCACATTCGCAATAGCATCACCAACGACGTCGACAGCCTGCCACAGCATTCCTCCTCTGCCACTCCGACGCCGCGCGCGCTGCAAACGCGCTCATTCTCGGACGCTATCCGCACGCACAGCGCGCCGGAATAAAACAGTCTGGCTGCTGCTGGCCAATAAGTGCGCCACCTACTTAGTGTCCGGCGGCTGAAACGCTGCAAGGTGCAGTCTGCGTCTACGTTGGCTCACACGGACGCGACCAAGCATACGATCGTCTCCCTCTCCACTGCCTCCCAGCCCGAGCTTCGGCGACCAGGTACCCGTCACAGGACTATGTATTCACCCAACTCGCCGCCATGAGTCCCAACGCACCCCTGCCGCCCTCAGCAAAGGACGACGAGCGGCACGACGACCTCATCCAGCGTCTCAAAGCCATGACGACCGCGCCCTCGCCGCCAGGGCCCACGCCTGCTCGCAGCCCATCGAACGCGCAGCCTGCTGGGCTCCGTGCTATAGAAGACGCCGCTCTCAAGCCCGACCACCGTGCAGCACCGACGTTGAGCGCACCCGAAGAGATGGACACCATGGGTGAAATCAACTCGCTCGCTCGCCAGCTCAGCAACTCGTCCGACGACAGCAGCACCTCGAGACGCCCTACGACACCACGCGCCCAGACAGACCCGTCCGCTGACTTCTCTTCCATCTACCGCCCGCCCTCTCGCAACCGCTCGCCCTACTCGCGCCCTCACCTCCGCTCGCACAGCAGCTCAGGCTCGTTGAGCGCACCTCCCATGACCCGCGCCCACTCTCTGCCTACCGTGATGCACACCGCTGGGCAGCTCTCGCTCTCGCCCTCGCCGCTGCCAGGCGCCAGACCCTCTTCTCCACTTCGCTCGCCCAAGCGGACCCGCAGTCCTCGAGGTCTTGAGCCCAGGCCTCTCACAGCAGGGCCATACAGCTCAGGCATTCGTCCAGCATCACTTGGTTCCTTCGAGGGCTCGCCAAGCGTTTGCGACATTTCCGAGGATGCCGAGCTAGAACTCACCCCCCGCGCAGGCATAACCGCCTCAAGCCTATACAGTACCACCGGCTCTCTGTCACGGCGACGGCGGCCTGCCTCGCCTCTGCACCATGTCTATGTGCCCTTTGGCGCTCCGCCTACTAGCACACCCAGTGTCAGCACCCCTACGTCTGGCGCCTCTTCGCCTCTGTTTGCACCGACCAAGTTCAACGAGCAGTACCCTTCGTCGCTTGCCTCTTCGTCTGTCCCGTCCACCCCGACATCGATGCGCTCCCGCAGCCCTTCCATTTCCTCACTTGAGACGATCGAAGACAGTCCCGATGCGGAAGAAGAAGCTATCGAAGCAGACAGGATCGCGAAGCTCAAGGCCGCAGCCGATCGCGAAGATGGCGGCGACTTGAGGCGCTCTAGTCTGGATGTTCCAGAGCGTGGTCGCACCTTTGGCTTTGGCAAGAGGGACTCGCGGAAGAGGTGGAGTGTCTGTGGCGCCGAAAGGCGCGGGGATCTGGACCTCGAAACCATCTGGGAAGATTGAAGGATACGCGTTAACAAGTGTCACGGTTTCTTATTCTGCATACACAGGCGTCATATGGGTACGATCGGGATGCGGGGATTTCTGCCGCCTATTCGAGCGGTTTGCGTTTCCTTTTAATGATTGTTTTCCGCGAGACACAGCTCCGTCAGGAGTTGGGACTCGCTTTCTCGCACATGGCATGAATATCCACGACAGCTATGTCGTCACTAGCATGATACCCTCCCGACATAGGAGCTTTGGCTTTGATTTTAGCAGACACGCTCATAACAGCAAATAAACCCGTCAATTCGACTATTTGACTCGTATTGTTGCTCATCATTCTGCATGTCTGTCTTGGCCATGGTGCATTTGTCATTAAATCCGTGGTATATGCTGCTGTAGCAATGCGGACATACAGCCCTCGCAACTCTCAGTGACGGTCAAGTGCGGCGACGCTTTCCCAGTTGGGAAGCCAGAGCAGTCGGCCAATCAGAACCCACCGCGGCGCTGACATCACGCAGCCAGCTCCATCACAGAACTCAACTTTGCAGTGGGGTTACACTGCAAGGAACCGTCAACGTAACAACACGGATAAGAATTTTCGCAGGTCATAAGTATTTAAGCTTGCGAGATCTCAAACCAGAAAGACAATATCTTCAACAAATCTCACACACGTTATCAACATCACCTCAAGTCCACCAAGATGCCTATCAACTTCGGAATCATTGGTACCAACTGGATCACCCACTCTTATGTTAAGTGCGCCCACGCAACTTCAAAATGGAATCTTGCCGCCGTCTACTCGCGCAAAGAGGAGACTGCAAAGGAGTTCGCATCCCAATATGAGTTTAACAAAATCTCCATCTACACCTCCATCGAGGACCTATCCAAGGACACCAACATCTCCACAGTCTACATCGCCTCCCCCAACATCCTGCACTATGAACAGGCCAAAACCATGCTCCTAGCCGGCAAGCACGTGATTCTCGAGAAGCCTTCCTGCTCAACCGTCCAAGAGCTCAATGACCTCTTCAAAATCGCCCAAGAAAAGAACGTCGTGCTCATCGAGGCATTCCGACACATCCAAGAAGCCAACTTCAAGATCCTCAAATCCGCCATCTCAAAACTCGGCCCCCTCTACGGCGCCTCCATTACCTTCGCGCAGTACTCCTCGCGCTACGAAAAAGTCCTCGCAGGCGAAACCCCCAACATCTTCAACCTCGAAATGGGCGGCGGCGCCCTCGGCGATCTAGGTGTCTACTGTGTCTCCGCTGCCATCGACCTCTTTGGCGCGCCCAAGGATAGCGTCTACTACCCCGTCAAAATCGCCACGGGCGCCGACGGGGCCGGCAAACTCGTGCTCAGCTACGACAACTTCTCCGTCTACCTCTGCCACAGCAAGATCTACGCCTCCGACGCGCCGAGCGAGATTTACGGCGAGAACGGCACGCTGATTGTGCCGAGCATCACGGACATTGAGAGCGTGGTGCTGTTTGAGCCGAAGAAGAAGACGAGGACGGAATTGGCGGGTGGCAAGGAGCCGGTGGACTTGAATTTGAAGGAGGAGGCGGAGGAGCATGCGAGGTGTATTGCGAAGAGGGATGAGAAGGCGATTGGACGGTATGAGAAGCTGAGTAGGGATATTTTGACGGTGTTGGAGAAGAGCAGGAGGGAGAATGGGTTGTTGTTTCCGGGAGGGATCTAGGTGATTGTGCATTGAGGGAAGGGGGTGAGGAAGATGGTCTGTAGAGTACGTATCCGCAATAGTAAGCCTCGGAAAGGCGAAGTTTGTAGCGCATCACTTCGGTTTGCACGGGTGGTCAGATGTTTTCCAAGTTGTTCAGTATGCTGTGTAATATGCCGTGGAAGCTATAGCATATGAGCGGCACAAGCGTCTACGTCTTTCACACATCTACGCTTTTGAGCCGAGTCCTTGTGTGAGCAGTATATATTCAATAAGAACACGTGAGACGTTATTGAGCACTTGCAGGTGTCTCTTCTCTGTTCGCCTACTGCCAGCGACAAAAGGCGTTGGTCTAATTGTTGCTTAATAGGGGAATTCAGCAAAGTCTCAGTAGCTAGCAAGAGGATCTTGAAGAGCTGCAGTCCTGGGAAACAGTTGACTGAACACATGCTACGTGAGGCCAATGCGATCAGAAATATCTTTCACGCCTGCGCAATGCGCCACAATCAAGTACCCGCACAATGAAAATTGACCTTCGTCGTCGTCGTCGGCAGTTGGCACCATACACGCTTGATTCCCAAATCCTCCGCCAAAAGCTCAAAGACCTTGAAACATGATGCCGCATTAGGTCTTGTCATCGAGACAACATCGCTTCACGCAACACGAACAACTTATACACCCAATCTTATGCGACACCTACTGGCACTGCGCATCTAGCATACTATCATGTTCTCCCTCGACGCTACGGGCTTCGGTACGCAGTACAGACGTCTCGCGGATCTCACTCATCTACCCTGCCTCTGCTTTCCTCGCACTCTCAAGGTTTCTCGTATGTCGCACGTGTATACATTGCTGATCGCATATGCAGGCACAGCCGCGTATACCTGAATCCTTGGAGGACGGATGCAAGCTTCAAGTTGTTGGCGTCAAATAATGCAATCACGTGCCGCAGAGCAGAGGGAAGCTGAGAAAGGCGCAAGGTATTGCGACGAGTGCCACTGTCGTGAGTGTGACGGGGCAGGTGGAGATGTCATCGAGAAATTATGAAGAGGCCTCAGGGAGACAGAATCCATGGCAGTCGACTCTGGATGGGGTGATGTTCTTGGATGTGAGATGTGCTGGAGAATGGAGAACTGGAGTATTTTTGGTCTAGCTGTTGGTCAGCATTGCGCCTTACTGTTTTCGTTGGCTTATCTGCAAATCTTGATTTCGTTTCTATGATCTTGCGAGGATCGAGGATCAACAGTATGCTCTTACTAACACAGCCCTTTGTTCAACATTGCTTGATATTAAACATCGATAAAACAGAATAGAGTACGCAATTGAGCCTTAGTATAAGCTTTAATTTTATATCCAAAAGCTGTATGTAATGGAATTCACATAGTAGCACTGACAATTTGATACTTGGATGATGCTCTTTCGAACAGCATGTGATGACGTCACTTTGTCTTACACAGTACAATCACAACTCGGGCGCTACACTACTAGAACCACGGCCAACTTGATTGACGTTGACATAGCCTGAAGCGGCTGCGCTTCGGGTACCGACCGCAGCCGCTTGAGCTAGATAACGACGGGAGGTGCGACGACGATCATTAGGCAGAGAGGTGGGTGCACTGCCCCCATACCTGATTTTAGGCCCCCAGTCACCAACACCTTATTTCCTCGAGCTTGCTGCTGACGGCGTGCCTTCACTTTCGTTTTCTTACCTGCGGCCATATGCTGTCACCTGACTTTGATTTTGTAGTTAGTTTCACAAACGGAAGACATGGTTGGTTCCGATCACGTCGCTCAAAGCTCCGCTAGGATTTCCGCTTCGCCGCCTTGCCACAATGTCGCTTACATCGACAAAACTATAGATCCCAGTATTAATGAGGATGCGGAAGATACCGCCCTCTCCAAACCCAC
Source organism: Phaeosphaeriaceae sp. SRC1lsM3a (assembly GCA_001644525.1). Taxonomy (NCBI): domain Eukaryota; kingdom Fungi; phylum Ascomycota; class Dothideomycetes; order Pleosporales; family Phaeosphaeriaceae; species Phaeosphaeriaceae sp. SRC1lsM3a. The sequence goes on from KV441722.1 coordinate 188,697, forward strand.
GTCTGATCGATATGAGTCTTCCCACATTGTCAAATGGGGCATACACTGGCAAGCGCCAACACAGATGATATCTTTCCTTCTCGCTGGTATTGCTCTGGCCGTGGGGCATCACTGCTATTACCAATCGCTCGTGGACACAGAGGTGGTACCAACTACGGAAGCAGATTCGGCATGGGATACGGACCGTCAAGAATGGAAAATCAGATTTGGGACCGCCTTTGCTTTCCTCGCAAAGACTTGCCTGGCAGCATCAATTGCCACTGCATATACCCAGCATATTTGGGCAGCCTGTAGGCGAAAAGCGTACTCTATCTCCGGATTGGATGCCATGTTCAGTGCGACTTCCGATGTTTTCGCGTTGACAAATCTTGAACTCGCACTGAGAGAAAAACTTGGTGCCCTTCTCGTAGTACTTGTTTGGTAGGTGAACAACTTTGGCCCCTAGTCTTGAAGTTTCGCCCATCAAAACTTGACTAACAATGTTCAGGCTGCTCCCTTTGTCTGCCTTGATCACACCTGCAACGTTGACGGTGTACTCCTCCATAGACCTCTACCAAAAGCCTGGTCAGGTTCCGCTCGTCTACTTTCCGGGGCCGAATGATGCTACTGGCTCTTCACTCGAGACCCAAGAAAGCGATAATGTCTACGTGTGGAACTGGATGCCATCAGCTGTACTAACAAGGACGTCGTTTGCTGCTGCTTCAAGCACGAGTCTCTTAGCGATGCCTTCCGGAATCCCTAACGCGACGTACAAATTGAACTTTTATGGACCGTCCTTGAAGTGCGAGGAACCTAGCCCTGAACTTCATGGTATAATAGGACAGATCGTGGACGCGGTTGGGAAAAGAGCTCGAAAGAATGAGGTTGTGGACGTAATCTACACAGCCTTCACGCCAGCATTCGGCAACTACTTGAACACCAATGCTGAAACTATAGACTATGGTGCATATGTGGACGATTGTGTTCTTGGTGGATCCACGTGCCCTTTTAGTCCTGGAGGTGTGCCGACGGCCGGTCTTAACGACACTGAGGACTTGCGGCGCAGTGATCCACTTGTCGTTAGTCTCCTTGGAAAAGAATATACATGCACCTTGAAAAATACGTCATACTCTGTTATGTTTCGCTCTTCGACAGGGCAAACAACTCTGGAGCTCAAGTCCTACAACTGGCTGGATGTGGGTTCCTCAAATGACACCACCTACGGTGCCATTGCCATGGCAGTAGCAAACATTCTTACTGGAACCTACTACGCAGGAAACTATAGCGATGGCCGTGCACAACCGGTGGCAAAGTGCGGCCTTGGCTCAGCTAGAACTTCCATCGAAACCACAGCACTGATGGGCTTGTTGGAAGGGGGTTCAGATCGTCAATTGCTGGGCAAATGTGGCCTCGAGACACCGGCGGCTGATCTCGCCCTAATTGGAAACAAGACACTAGGTGAACTCGTGGAGGAGCTTTCTCGAAACGTGACGCTGAGCTTGTTCAGCAATGACAGATTCTGGTAAGCATACTTGCATACTTATGCTATGACCGCTCAATGCATCATGTCTTATACTTACTCGAATTAAGGTCAAATACAAATCATACGACCAACATAACACACCAAACACTGTCTAACCGTTACGGATACAATGTCGAAAATCTATGGACAGCATATGGTGTCGCCATCGCTGTTACACTATTCAGTATCGCAGTTGGATTCCACGCTTTATACTCGAACGGCGTTAGCTATCGCACAAACTTCTCGACCATCGTAGCGACGACGAGAAGTCGCGTTTTGGACGAAGTCATGATCGGTTCCTCTTTGGGCGCCGAACCAATGCGCAAAGACGTCATGAAGACGAGATTGAAATTTGGCGTTTTGGCCAACAACGAGGGCGAGGGAGTCGGAGATAGAGATAAGGGAACGTCATCTCAGAGAGCTGGATTTGGATTGGAAGCGGAGGTAGAGCCTTTGGGGAAGGGACGCTGTTATTACTGAGATATTCATTTGCTTGTGAAACGATGAAGAGCGTCAAAGACTACCTGGCGGATCCTGGATAGATGAGAGGACCTGTTTGGTGACTGGATATACAGTCTCGAAATATCAAATTCTATAGATTGCATGTGCAAAACATTGATCTTATCGTCCTTCAGCTCGGCGTAATTCAAGTTACTACAAAGCTGATAAACTCAGCTTGTTCTGTATCCTTGAGTTATGCATGCCGAAAGCATCAGCCCAATCAGAAACAATGGTTGAAAGTTCGACCTGCAAGGATCTGAGACCGGGTATCAATAAGCACCGCGTTCCCACCCCGCCATGTTGCACATTGGCCCAAAGACACCCAGCCGCGCTTGTCTGAATTGCTCAAGGTTTCATCTTTACACCAAGTCCTGTTCATCACCTGCATGCACTTTTCGCATTCAAACCATCGCCAAAGAATGTCTTCATATATCTTGTGAATAAGACTTTGCGATTACTTTTTTATCTCTTTCTTCATCTACTGTATGCCCACACAGACTCTGATGCATCTATGGCAGCATGCATAAGTCAAAGTGGGGGGTTTTGATAGCCTGAGCCATCTCCCGAGGATCTCTGATCTTCTGTGTCTTGATTCGCTAAATCGTATATTGATCTCCTGCAGGGTGTGGCTGAGCAGATATGCTACAAATTACATTCGACTTTGACAGCATGCAAACATGTCGCACGCACATATATGCCACAAGGCCTTACGTTGTCTAGTACAATCCTGTTGGAATAAGAGAATTTACTCAGACCAAGCTCTAATTTCTGAACATGTCCACGCGACACTTACTTTGCTTCATTGGCACTTTCGTTTCCTGCACACAAGCGGTACCCGCTAGAACGCCGAATATTCGAGACGACAATGCAATATCACGCTTTACGGAGACCACTTGTGGTTTCGAGGGTAACTCTGACATATACGGCCTAGGCATCAGATTAGGCTTGTATCTACAATGGCTTTCGGCATACTTAACCCGCCACTTACTTCCTGAAGCCGTTCCGGACTTGGCTGGCGTCACATTCATTTTTGAGTTCGCCTTGCTAGTGGCAGCTCTGGTACTAAGCAAATCTACCATCGAAACGTATGCCACGGAGCTCGTGATACTCATCGCCATGCTCCTGGCAGATACCTGGCTGGTACATGTCCCGATATACTTCCCATGCCACTCATGCCAACAAAGACCTACCTTCTCAGTGGCTGGCATATTCGCCAGGAATCTCATGATGATCGCAATCGCCGTATTCGCGATCTGGTTCGCCGTATCTGGATACGACCTTTATCGTCGCGACCCTTGCGGAACTTACCTCTTCTTTTTTGTGAGATTGCCAAATCCCAGCAGCAGGGTTGGGGCCCAGGGGTTGTTGGTCGGCGTCGCGTATGCTAATCTTGCTTACTTGATACTACTCAGTGCTTCGGAGTGGTCACCGATAAGATGGGCGCACGTGATGTGGGCAGTGCCATCATGGCTCACAAAGAAAAGAAGTGCACGGAACATGGCTAGCGGTCTTTTGCTGCCATTGCAGAGTCCAGGAGCAAAGAAAAGAACTGAGGCAGACAAAATTGGACGCGTACGTCGAGCATTGAAGGTCGCAAGAATGTTCGGACCCGAGCTCCACTCCTTGGACATGCACTGACGTGTGATAGTCTCACAAGCTGTTTGCTGCCATTTGCTATGACGATGATGATCTCCTCCATCGAGTTAATGGTGAAGTGGAATTCAATAACAGGTGCCTACTCCATTCAGTCGACTGGCCAGCTCATTCCGCTTGTACTTGGTGCTGGCAGCCTCTTTCGCGTTTCCAGCCGAATTCTCATCAAAAATCTTTCTGTATGTTGAGCCGATATAACTCTAAGGCGGAAATGCTAAAGCATACTAATTTTTATGTAGAAACCGAACGCAGTGTCCGTCGAGTCGCACAATCCTGCAGGAAGCCAGCTATTCAGGGCAAGTAGCATATCTGAGCATGTTACTGTTGTGACTACTACGGCGTTCCGGGATTTGAATTTGAACCCCGGAAAACGCAGAATGCGATCCTTGTCTCTCTAGGTCTGCCTATGTTGTCGATAAGCTTCAGTCACGCCTGTCTTGATAGCCCTAAACACAAATTATAGATGAATCTCCCACCAGTCGCTGCCTCTTCAGAACATCCTACCATGGTCCTTGGCTGTTAAATGTAGATTGGCAGTCTACTTGTTCTCGATGGTGCGAATTTGACTCGTCTCCTAAAGCCTCGCACAGTCATTTTGGACAGAGTGCTTTTAAAGCGAGAGATGCACCGCGAGATATATGAATGCACGGGGAGATATATATAGTAATACGTGGAAGCGAGCCTAGAAGGCATTAAACATAGGTAGACCGAGATATATATCAGATATCAAATATCAGACGACTGCGATAAACTAGGAGCAAAATACAGAATATCTGAAGTAGCACCACAAGAACTGCCTCGGATTGTTTCAAGAGCACTGAGCCTTAATTTTTCTTCATTCACTTTTGGCTAAACGCGGTACCCATTGTTGCTCAACTGTCGCACGGCTAGCAACACTGGTCAACTCGAGTTGTTGTGGAAGGAAATAGGTAGAGCGGCCTTGAAACTTACGATAGCTGTTACAAGGACCGGTATGTGCATTCGATCATCGTAAGTTACGTTTCGTCAGCATTCGAAGATTACGATAATTCATATTGCCACTATCATACTTTTCCTACACTGGCAAAAGATCTCTCCTTTCATTAATCCTCAGAAGCCAGACAATGTTCTACAGGACACTAAGTCTTCTTGCGTTGTGGCGCTTCAACTCTAAGCTCGTTTCGTTGGTCCGCCCAACAGTGGCTGACACGACCTTGTAAGGCGTATCTCTCTGAAGATCGTCCAGTGTTTTTGAGTCCACAATGTACATTCATGGATAGTCTGGTCGCATGAGATTGCCTGCAAGATTGAGGATACTCATCAGAGCGTATGGTGTGACAGTGAGCCCGTAGGCCGCATAGCCATATCGCTCAATCTGGTTGCCTTTGGTTCTGTATAATGTGGACATACCAAAAACAATCTGCACCATGGAGACGATCGCTTTAGCTACATTGTAACTGCAAGCAATATCATCCGCTGTCCTCTACCTCTTACTGAATTTGTCAAAGACATCGTACCATTTCGCTGCGGTATTATTAGTCCTTCGTCTTGCTATGAATTCCTGTTCGTCGTGCTCAAATGTGGTATAGTGCGTAATACGTTTGAATTCGTAGCCTTCAGGCAAATCATGGTGGCCGTGTATCTTTTCATTTATCCATGGGCAGTACCCGGGTAATGATGAAGCTGTTCTGGACGCCCGATTGTTATGACCGCGCTCTGCAAGTTCGGTTGAATCTCCGCCTTGAGCACCTTCGTCGTTGTTTGTTTGTACATCCGCCGTCGTCGGCAATCTTCGACGCAACGTTTTTGTTCAAACAACCATAAGAAGCGCACCAGCTCGTGCTGCTGTCTGCAAAGGAGTCGGGGCCCGTATAGCCATGCTTGCAATGGCTTCGAGGCCAATAGCGAATCCAGACAGGGAAAGGAATAGAGCCTTCAACATCTGTTTCATTCGCGTGACCACGCTGGCACCCGGTGGTGAGGACACAGTCGCTACGTGCGCGAGGTAGTTGCCAAGAAAGAATATCAAGATATCATATGACTTTGTGGGTCGACAAAGCAAGGAGCAATCACCATTATGCCAGAGCCCGGGAACGTCGATAGGGCAGTCCGGTTCTGTGGAAATCATCTTCTCTGCTTCCAAGGTTGGAAAGGCAGAGTAAAGATTGTTTGAAGTGCGATTTGGGTCTCAAAAGAATTTGTGACCAAGGCTGAAGATGATCGCAGGGCTCTGCAGCCTTTTCAACTTTGGCCAAATTTGCGGCTGAGAAAATCCTTGACCAATCAGCGTGGCCAGACGAGGCTGGAACAGCGCAGACGAGGCTGAGTCGCAGCGTGGCATGTTGATGGCATCTATAGCTTGTCTTACCGATCTCGACTTGGGACTATAAGATTTCATGAGTGTGACCGTTCCTTACTCGAACAAAGTACGGCACTCGTGGTCGCGATGCGACAGTTCTATGCGAGGACAGGTTGTGGACAATGGTCGCTCAAAAGTCGGGCTGAGATGACCGAACACGAGCAATGTGGCGATTGCCACCCGCGACGCACCCACTCAGATGCCGCCATGTTTCTTGTATGCACTTGAATACCTATTTAGTCTCGCATTTGAGGCAGCACGGCACGCTGCTGCCGCAACCTGAGATTCCTGATCGCTAAATTTCTAGGACAAATTTCCATGTTTAATCTTCTGGCCTGTTCTGATCTGTCTTCCTCATTGACAGTGCTTTCATAATATTACGATTCATCAGAATGGAAATATTACTTGGACTTGCACATAGAGAGATGATGATAAACACGCTGGCCATTGGACTACTATACCTAAGGACCTAAGGCCTCGAGATAAGGAAGGCTAGTTACCACTTATTTCTGTTAATGTTACGAGGATTCGCAGAAAACTGCTTGCCATATGCCATCAATTCCTGTCACTGCATATGACCAAATCTCTCATAACAAAAGAATAGGTCGGTCTGCCCCATAGACGAGTCTGAGATTCTATCCTTTCGATGTGCTGCGCAGAAAAGAATGGTCTGAACGCAATGGTATCGGGTCACTCCAGCGCCTGACACATTGAGAAATTGTTCTACTTATCTACTGTCTCAGTATACTTTTCCAATTTGTATCCTACGGTAACGGTTTATTGAAGCCTAATAGCTTACGGAGTTCGATGCAGATGTTAGTGCATGCATGCACTGCCACACCGAACCCGTCTACCCGTTCGGCTCAGGCCACCCAACCAGCGATAGATTGTCACTTTACGTTCCTTCCTCCTATTGGTTCATAACATCGATCTAGATTGACCCTTCACACCATTCCTCATGGACGGGATACTGCCGCCCCGTGCCTTTTAACATCGTATCGATCCCATCGCCGGTGCCCGCCACTATTCACATCGGTATGACCCCGCGTACAGTATCCTCATGATTTCTCATGTATCCCTTCAGTCTCTCGCCCATCATACGCGCAGCGCATACCGGGCACCATCAAGAATTCTTCAAAGACTTCGATACATCCAGTGGCCCGCAGTATTGGTACACTAAATCAGCTTGGGCGTCGAGGGCCAACGGAGGGCTTCTGAACACCTTCGCTTATGTTCTTAACAACGAATCCCTAAGTGGCGGAGCCCCGCACACCCTCGACAAGCTCGGGCAGGCTGCGAATTGTACGAATTCGGAAATCGTTTTTGGAGATGTGCTTGGAAATGACGGTGCAGGCGCACAAATGAACCTCTGGAGCTGCGCACTGTATCCGAACCTCACACATGACTTTCGGGGGTCCGCGCTCGCACCAGAATCTCGTCAATGGGTACTAGGAAATAATACAGACACAAGTCCTGTCACTTCAACGCGAGTGACAAATTTCCTTGCGACATGTCTGGCAGCGTGGTGCGACAACGAGGAAGGATGTGGAAAAACAAAATGTCGCCCAAATCAACTGATGATCAAGAGCCGTCAAAACGGAAGTGGTGCTGGCTTTGAGGTTCAAAGATTGAATGCAGCCGCACTGGATACATGCCTCGACAGCATTTGCGGATACAGCCTCATCAGCAGTCCTGACATCGCTGGCATTGGCGTTGTAGTATCGATTTTCATGCAGCTTGCGCTCACGCTTGTGCTCCCCCTGGCCTTACTCTACTGTCACCTCTACATTACACGATTGGTGGGGAAAATCGAACGTCCAACCGATCAAACGACCAAAGAAGATAACGGTGCTGCATACAAGAAGATTGTGCGCAAAAAGATCGTTTGGTGGCAGACGTTCAGACGAGGCGTGCTTGGCACGCTGGATGACTTTCATCGTGCGCAATGTTGTTTTGCAATTGCGATTGACATTGCTTCGTTGATCACTCTCTTCTCGGGGCATGAGAGGGTCACACGCATCGATCGTAACGCCATTACGCTTGCATCGTTCGCAGGCACATTGCCTACGCTGGTTGTGTTCTGCGCGTTGCTGCTCCACAAAGAAGATGGCCTACCGTACACTGTCTACCTCACGTGCTTCACGTGGCTACTATCCCTCATTACTGGCTACCTACCACTAACGTCTCTGTTGTCGCCGCCACACGACATCGGCATGTTCTCACCAGACTATATTGGGGCGCAACCACTGGAATGTGGAAGAATGTCCCCAATGCAAGTGTGTGAAGAGTGGGGTGTTGAGAGTCGTCAAATGAGCTGGATAATATCGATATCGAGCGTCTGCACCATCTTTCTAATCCTCATGTACTACGTTATACCACTGGTCTACAACATTTACGATTCACGCTTGCCCAAAGAATGGCGCGATCAAGTCTCCAAGGCCTTTCCGAAGCCAATCCAGGGACGAGTCCAACCTCGTGTATCCCGACGATATTGTTCACTAGGAATGCAACAAGGTCTACGCGCGTTGGTGTATGTGGCCATGATATCAGGCATGACAAACTGTGGACTATATGTGGGCATGATTCTGGAATATATCGAGAAGGGGGAGATGAACACTGAGTGGGGATTTGGACAGGTTGTTGCGGTTTCAGTATGGATGCCAACAATCATGGCTGGTGGAAGAGACTATATATGGGGCGCATAGGGGACGGCAACTGCATCAGAGGCTGTATATAATGCAAGTGAAAAATGTTCTGACTCATGCAGACGATTTATTTTGAGGTAAACCATTTCGGTCCCGGAAAAGTGATATGAAGATCTTCGCATAGCTTAATATCAAAACTGCCTGAGATCGGCGTGCTGGTGGCCCTGTCGATCCTCGCTACATGACTAGCGAGCGACACCTGCAGCTATATTTCATTGTGCCGGTTCAGAGGTCACTTCGCGGGTCAACAAGTCACTTGATTACAAGTACAATTTCTGATATCTTAGTTGGATCTTGGACCATTTGCACAAGCGATGATATGAAGCTGGAATAAGATCTCCTTGATCCTATGTTCTGGACGCACGGATCCAAGTCTGCTCTATTCTCAAGCCTACAGTACGTTAGGCTAGATCAGTAATGCTAAGAGACACTGATCTACAAAAACATTGATCGCCATGTTTCTTTCGGTTTGGTAATCTTGTTCATGTGGAGACGGGCGTTTTTCAAGCTATCTCATACGTTCAAGGTTGAGCTGAAATGTCGATGGGATACATGCCGACGAGTACGAAAGATAGGCTTCAGCTGCCCAGAGTCTGCCAGGGCGCTCGATGACATAGGGCACCCATTGTCTCTTGTATAAAACATGCGTTCTGGCCTAGCGATCTTCCCCGGCAGTTCACCACAATTCCTCATACTTTCCATTGTTTCCTGCAAGCATGCTTGCCTTCAAGTTCTTCCTAGCAGCATCACTCGGTGGGCTTGTGACTGCGTGGCCCGAGCCGACAGAAGTTGCATACCATCTAGACCACGCTGTTGATTGTGCAAAGGTGACAGGAGCACTCAGTGTCCTTAAGAAAGTTGGTCCTGCTGCGACCAGCTTTTGTCGCTCGTACCTCAAGGCCCCAGCAACTCAGATCACGACTACGACAACAACACCGGTCGCTGTGTGCGTACCCGCAAACATGTTATAGAAACTAGAACATGAAGCTGATAATAACAGTACGAGCACTACGTCTACGACAACAGTAACCGTGACCAGCGCAGTGTGTGCTCCAGTGCGTAAGCGAAACGTCAACGTCATCTTTGAGGATTGGGGCTCGAGGGTTGGTACACTGGATGACATCGAGAAGCGTACCGACGTGCTCGCGCTTTTGGCAGGCTTCGCTGCAGCAAAGGTTTCAGAAGGATGCAGCTGCCTCGATCTTCAGCCTACAGTTACTCAGACCACGACCCTCACCGCCGCCACTCCAGTATGTCTCCTATTGCTCAAAGTATGATGCTTGTACTGACCCTGTATAGATTGTGAACGTCATCGCCACCACAACCAGCTGCGTCGTAGCTCAGCCGGTATGCAAAGATGCGGGGATAGAGAACACTTGCGCACTAGGAAGCGAGTGCTGCTCGGGTCTATGCGGTACAAGTTTCGGTACCCAGTCGTGTTGTAACGCTGATGGCGCCCGCTGTGACTTCAACCGTCCGGATCAGTGCTGCGGTGGCGGGTGTTTGAGCGATGGTACTGGTTCCAACACTGGCACGTGCATCAGTTTCTAAATCTCGATGTTCCTTGGGAGGAACATCGACTTAGTCCTTGTCACTATCTTGTGTCGAGGTAGTTCGCGACCCTTCAAATATGAAAAGGGAGTACAGTCCACTATTAGATGCTCTTGGTCTCGTAACGCGACGTGTATTGCCAACACTCGAATTGTCTGATGATCATAACATGTGCCATTTTCGCACGCTTGACCATCCATCATGCCATGCATTCAGCACTCCCTCTTGACTTCTCCATGGCAACCATATAGACTCTCCAACACACACACACATACACATGACAAGGCCACGACGCTATGACCTCAGTCTACGAGGAGCTTCTTGAAGGGTAGCGCGGACAGCGGCATCAATCACATCCTCAGCTATGAGCTTCTCGATAAACTCTTCAATCCAATCTTGGCAATTCAGAGCCGCCGGATCGAACGGATTGGCACTTCTTCCTGGAGGCACAACCGTAGTGGCGAGAGATTCTAAGCGGTCTCGTGCTGTCGTATCTCTTGTCTGCGGCGCGGTAGGGGCCAGATCCTTGACGTTTCCATCCGTCACCTGACCTAATGGGACAATGCGGTGTTCAGTTTCCGTGAAATCGATGTCGTGATCGCGGTCGAAATTACGCTTGAATTCGAGAAAGAACCCGGTTGCTGGATTACCGGTAACGTGAATCAGCTTGCCCGTTCTGTCTTGTCCAGCAGTAGGAATCCAGATAGACCAGTGAGCTGGTTTGGAGCCATTTGTGAAGACCGCCAGGTAGACAGTGCGGGTCATGTTTGCGATGGGTTATGTAAGAAGTATACGATGTGAAGATACACAGCTGTACAGCTGTGAGATGATGAAAATGGAAACAATGAGAAGAGCTTTGCAGGTGATCGAAGTACTTGCATCTGACACTCCTATTGTTCGCTTGTTCCGGGGTGCTATATTCGCTTTGATTTACAGCAGTATTCTCAACAGTACAAGGCCCAGTAACGACTTGGGGCGAACGAAACCGCCTTACTGCTTTAGAAATTGATTAAACGCGCGTCAATTTCGGGGCCATGATTCGATGAACTATACTGGGGGCGAAACCTGCTCAGCAAGGCTCGGAACTGGTTGGTTTATCTTCACTACGGACGGCCCGGACAGAATGAGAATTTAGACTAGGAGGAGGGCTAGTCTTAAAGACATTAGCTCCAGAGGCCGAGATCACCTTGAGAGTCACGTGACTATTTAGACAAAGACTAAGTCTCTTAAACCGTTGAGTACTCGCAACTTCGAAATAGCTATGATTGTTGAACATGTCATCATCTTTTAAACTATCAAGCATACTGATATTGGAGCTGTGAGCCAGAAGATCGTTATACAGTGCGTCTCGATTTAGGTCGATGGGTTGATAAACATCTGTTCCTATACGAAGACGCTGTCGCTCTGCGACCAAACGCACGGTCAAAGCCAGCACATAGTCGAATTTGGGATTTGGCAGGATACGTCGCTGACTCCAGTTGATTTTTTCGAAATTTGGGACACCAGAATGCTCGATTGCTACATTGATCAACTTGGCGTGCGACTTTAGCTGAACATGGATATCTTTGTTCTTTGAAATTTCGTTAATCGTTGTCTTCGTGTCCCTTAACAGCACATGGAAGTTCTCGATGTGCTTCGAAAGGCCGCGGCGGCGTCGCAGCAGCGTCATGAGCAAGTGTGCGACTCGATTGACCTCATCATTGTGAAATCGCAGTGAGTGGTACAGTAGTGGTGTTCCAGTCTTGTAGTAGGCTTTGGACACACGACTGAGCCGGCTTTGTTCTTGCGTGCTGAGATAGTCGAAAATAAGTACCTCGAGCTCCGTAGGCAGCGCACTTAGCGACATGTTGGCGAAAGTGGACGTGCGCGAGAAGGTAAGTGAGGAGTGCGATAGTGGAGAGATTGGACTTAAGGTAGCGAGATGAGTCCAGGTGACTAGGCAGCAAAAGGTCTGAAGCGCAGTGAAAGCAGAGCGAAGAGATCAAAGAGTGGTTCTTGGAAGACAACAGGCCACTTTCCGTAGAACTGCGTGGATACAGAAACGATTGTAGTTGCCTCGCTTCCAGATGGCTAGATTGGTCCTTACACCGCTTGAACCTCTTCATCCCCACAGGTGTCGGAGTGCAGAACAAGTGCAATAACGTGTTGCATATGCCACACGGGGTTGCCTCCCTGGTAGCTTACTTGAGAAAGTCACCTCCAGTCTTCGCGAACACCTCGTCATAGTAACTCTGGAACGCCAACCACCCCTTCTCGGGCGTGCCAACTTGTTTGTATGTCTCTGCCGCCTCTTTGTCGCCAATGGTCTTTGGCCTATGCCCGCTTCCCGCACTCGCCGCATCCACCAGCAACTGCGCCTGACACGTCTTATCGAGACTCAAGAACCAAAATGCCGCCTCATCTACCGTCTTGCCCACAGTCAAGATGCCATGGTTCTGCAATATCGCCGCTTTGCCATTCCCTAGCGCATCAGCTATCCGCTCACCTTCTTCTGATGCAAGCACTACGCCTCCAAAGTCCTTATACACGCCATGCGACTTGTAAAACCTCACGCTATCCTGCGTAAGCATGTCCAGCTCTCGTCCAAAAGCGCTAAACGCCTTGCCAAAAACGCTATGCGCATGGCATGCCGCATCGACGTCTGGCCGTCTCTTGTGTATCGCGCTATGAATCGCAAACGCTGCAGCATTTATCGGCTCATTGCCCTCCACCACCTCGCCCGCCTCGTTCACGAGGATCAAGTCTGACACGCGAATAAGCGAGAAGTGTGTAGACAGCGGGTTCAGCCAGAAATGATCTTTGAGAATGGGGTCGCGCACCGAGATGTGCCCCGCTACGCCTTCGTCGAAGCCACGTGAGGCAAAGATACGGTACGCGGCTGCGAGGTGTTGTTTGCGGTAGAGGCGCTCCTCTTCGAGAGTACTAAATTTGGGGTACGCGCGAACCTTGAGAGCGATTCCAGACGTAGTGCGACCCATGGCAGCTACTGTGCGGTTCTCGTTCGATTCAGCGTGGTCGACACGTAAACCGGCCACGACTGACGCGTGGTGTGGTTTTGACGCTGTTGCTAGGGGGCGTATGGTAGTAGTTATGAGGCATCGTGGTCGTGCGACGATTGGTCTGGACGTGCGCAAAAGCGATTGTGTTGTTATACGTGCTGTAGACATTGTGAGTGCTGTAAGTTAGTGATTCATCATGGAGCACACAACGTCTACTGATATGTGGAGTACCCCAGCTTCCCCGCAGTTCTACACCGGATATGAAATCCGTCGGGAACGGAAGATCATCAGGTCTGTTATCATTGGCGACACCTCCGCCGCGACTCGAAGATAGCAAGCCATCATTGGGTCATTGGGAGTATGTAGTGGAGTGTGGGAATGATGGGGCTATAAACAGTAGCATCATTGCCGATACAGTGGACGTGAGCAATCAGGTATTGCTTACATAAGCTCAGATCTCTCCACCAAATCGCGTGCAACTCAACCTCCATCTCAACACCATCACCGAAGTTGAGCAATCTTATCTTATCAATGTACCTCCATAAGTGCTGCAGCCAGACGTTTGGGGCTCAGTCATCACGTAATATGTTTCGAAAGAGAGTGCAAGGCGCTTTCAGGTCATTTTCATGCATTACAACTCGACTACTAAAAACCGAAATTCGAAAGGAGCGTGTTGACTTCCTCACTCCAAAGGAACATAAGAAGGGAAGAGCTAGGAGACTAATCAAGAAGCGAATGTGTACAGTGCCAATTCATGCCCCCAAATCGTTCACCAAAATACCTACTATCTACCGTCTAGTAGTAGTACGGCTTGTTAGGATCCGTCAGATCAAAGATGACCGCGCTATGCGGCCACGCGCCACCTCTCTCTGGGAACTCGCTGAGGAAGTTGATGCTGCGGTTGAAGCTCAAGCTGCCGTCAGGGAGAATATCGATCCACTGCGCCTTGAAGTCGGCAGGCGTGTTAACGATACCAATGCTGCCCGTCTGCACGAAGTAGTCGGTGACAAGCAAGTTCTTCTTATCCGGGCTGACCTTGATGTAGTGGGGTCCGACGATGCCCTGGTCCTCATCAGGGTTATCGAGACGCTTGACGTTGTTCAAGTCACTGATGTCGAGCGCAGCAACGTGGTTTCCGATCGTGAGCGTGAAGTAAGCGAACTTGCCATCGTCAGTGATGTCGGAGTAGATGGCGAGATTGTCGCGTGCGCGTGGGCCGAGATCGTAGAGCAGCTCTGCGACACCCTGTTGACCCTGAGCGTTCTTGCGGAACGGGTAGATGATCCAGACTTGGCCGGGGCCGACGGCGGTGGCGAGCGCGGCGGACTCGGGGTTGCCTGGGATGAACTTTACGTCCTGGATACCCTGGCCGTTGGGGATGGTGATGGTGCTGATGATTTTGCGCGAGCTGAGCTCCCACAGGCGTAGGGTGTTGGCCTTCTGGATGCCCACAGCACTGGCGGGCTTGAGGATCGTGACAGGCACGACAAAGTCAGAGGTGAGGATGATGTTGTTCTTGAAGTCAATTGAGAGCCCGTGAGGGGAGAACTGCTCGCCGAGGATGTTGAGCGTCGAGGACACATCTTCGGGCCACTCGTGGATGATGTTGAAGTCGGCATCGGTCTCAACAAGGCGACCAGGGGAGGTGCCTACAGCAGAGCCCATGTAGGTGATGAAGAAGCCACCATCGGGCTTAGCGCGAATCTCGTCCGTGATGGAAGAGAGGAGAGCACGGTTCGACTTCTTGAACTTGGGCTGGTAGGGGTTGGTGGTGTCGAAGTAGAAGGCGGTGTCCTAGTCATGTTAGGTAAGTCTTAACTGATACAAATCTGGCATGCTTACCTGCGTCTTCAACAGAGAGAGCAGACCTCCACCGACAAGGGTCTTGCCGTCAAGAGAAGGGCCGAGGTGATGAGGCGAGTTTCCGCTCGAAGGCACATCAGTGATGGCGATCAGCGTACCAAAGGTGTCGTCATCCAGCGAGTAGGTGGCAAGGAAGTCCTTGTGCTTGTTGTCACCGGCCGCAGTCCAAAAGTACCCAATCTTCTTGGGACGGATCTGAGAGTTGACCGAGTGCGGTGGGCTCTCCAGAGGAGGGGTCGGCACCTGCAGGATAGGCAGGGGAGGAGCATTGTTGCTGAGAGGCTCGGTGACACCTATAGTCCTGTCAGTGTGCACCAATGCGCAGCCTTGTCTGAGAAGTCGTACCAGGGATGCTGGGAATCAGAGGTGGAAGCGAAAGAGCGCTTGCCGTGCTTGCAAGCAACGCGCTCAGAAGGGTGTTCGAAAGCATTATGGTAAAGTATTAACCGAATGTTATGGTAAAGAGTGAAAGAGTGTGGAGCTGTTGAGAGGCTTTGAGCAAATTGTGAGCTGGTTCTTTCATCGCGATCTTCACCCTCCTACTTATACTTCTCATCGCCTTCGTAAACACCTTTCCTCTGCTACGTCTCTGTTCCGCCGACGCTACCACTCTCCCATACGATGCCTCACCATCACACATCTTCATCTCCCACTTCGCAAGCGTGGATGATACCATCCAGCCTTACCTTGACGTCGATTATCGAAGGCGCACCTCTTTCACGATAGGATCGACAGGAGGGTTTACTTTTTGGGACTGAACTCTGCCCGCATGAGCAACCTCTACACGCTTGCCAAGAGCATGGAAATTGTCTGAGCCGCGCCTCATGAGCACGACAGAGGATATTGCCGCCCGAATCTTGTAGAGCGGCAATCTTCAGGTGTGCTACATGGGCAATGTGTCACCTTTTCTGTCAGCACGTGTAGCGCAACACCCGGATTAGGATGACTATGCTGCTAACTGGCATCCCATCTAGATGCGATAGACAGGGGAGTAGCCTCAAGAGGTAAGAGATATCTACCGCTCATTCGGAGAGAATTTAGACCCCTGTTGTGTTCTACACTTTTGTGGCATTTTCAAGCAAGGAACATGGGCTCAGCACGATACAAGGCACCTATGCTCTACCACAACATCGCCGACGGAATTGCTCGGTGCAAAGTGTCAATTTGTGAGACTGAAACAGTCATGTCCAGCTCATACTTCGCAGAGCATGATCTCTCACGTTTCAGGGGAGTCTTTCCAAAACCACGTGATCGCCCAATTCTCAGCCTCATTCATTTCTCCATAAGGTCGCCGACTATACCTAGCTCATCCACCAAGCACCCAAGCCCATTACACTGCAGATCACCCGCCTAAGCACATTACTATCACAAAGTACTGACTACAAGCAATGCTCCTCTCCACGCCGCCAAGCCCCGTCATCTTGTTTCCGTCCCCAGCGAACATGTGGAGTTGAGCAATCCCATGCGCGAATGACACCATTTCTCCACGCTTACCCCAACACAGCGCCGATCAGCATCATCAACACCACAACGCCAAGAATCGCGACATATCATCCAATGTTTGCGCGTGTCGACGAAGTCGAATATGCAGCTTTGCTGCGGCTATCTTAATTACAGATCCGTTTATTCGGTAGATGGGCGGGTGACGGGACAAGAGCAGCTTGCAGGGCTTGCATGGACCCCGGCGATCGATGGTAAGACCCGTGTGTGTGTGTAATTTTGGTAAGCTATGTCGCTTTATGGTGAGCGCATGCAGCATGCATGGAAGTGCGGGATGTGAGTAGGCGAACAGCCGGTATTGGTTGGCTTAGATTGGAGGCTGCAGGAACAGAACCTAGGTATATAAGCCCCCGGATCGCGACATGTGAGACTTTGCGGGAATTGACTTTTGAGTTTGCTTTTGTTGCTCAACGATGAAGGTTCAAGCTATTCTTGCGAGTGCGCTTTTCGCGACTTCGTCGCTGGGAGGAGTGGTCAAGCGCGAGCAGTTCAACCAGGGACAGCCAATTGATGATAAAGGGAAGGGAGCTCCGATTCTAGGTATATACTTCCCTGGATCTCTCGTAGAACTCGACTTCACCCTATGGGATATTTTGTACGCAATGATACTGACAAGATCTGTCCAGGTGGTACCGATCGCCAGATTGACCTCGCCAACCCTTCGAATCTAGGCCAACAATCAACCGACTCCGGCACTGTTCCAAACCTCAAATGGCGTTTTGGCGACTCCAAAACGCGCATTTACCCCGGTGGATGGGTTCGTGAGCAGGTCGATAATGATCTGCCAGCGAGCCATGATATTGCGGCTGCGCAGCAGCATCTGAAGAAGGGCGCGATTAGAGAGTTGCATTGGCATCGTGTGGTATGTGGAAAATTCTCATTGAACACATAGTTGTTTCGGTTGGAAAATATAACATGTGACTGTCTTCTAATCGTTTCATAGGCAGAATGGGGCCAAGTCCTGTTCGGACGCGTCCTCGTCTCCGCAGTCGACGAGAAAGGGCGCCATCAAGTCACCGAACTGGGATTCGGCGACATCTGGTACTTCCCCAAGGGTCAAGCGCACACAGTGCAGGGTTTAGATGACGAGAATGAATATCTCCTTGCCTTTGACGATGGAGATTTCGACAGAGCTGGGTACGTCCTCGCCACCCTGAAGAACCGAGCCAATGTGACTAATCCTGTGTAACAGCACAACCTTCAACCTCGACGACTGGCTCTCCAAAACCCCAAAGTCCATCCTCGCCAAATCATTCGGACTTCCCGAATCCGTCTTCTCCTCCATCCCCTCTCCCAACCCGTACATCCTCAACGGCACCAAGCCTGCTAACCAGACCGTTGTGGGCGGCGCAGGCGAACTCACCGGCGACGCGAGCTACGTATACCGCACGTTCTCACACCCGCCGCAGCCGGCGCCTGGTGGTGGAGGCCAGTGGTGGAAGATTGATAGCACTAATTTCCCCGTGGCGAAGACGATTGCGAGCACGTATGTGGTTATTGAGCCGAAGGGGGTGAGGGAGTTGCATTGGCATCCTACTGTAAGTGCGCTATGAGCTGTGGACGAGGGAATGAGTACTGACGGTGAGGAATTTATAGTCTGAGGAGTGGCTTTATTTCCACGCTGGTACTGCGCGCGCGACGGTCTTCACGGGTAACGCGAACTCGCGTACTTTTGACTTCAAGGCTGGAGATACAGCTGTTTTCCCTGATAACTCTGGTAAGATCAAACTCAAATTTTCCCCCTTTGACAGAATGGTACTGACTGATTGTCCAGGCCATTACATCGAGAACACCTCGGAAACACAAAACTTGACCTTCATTGAAATCTACAAGTCCGAGCGCGTGGCTGATGTCTCGCTGACCCAATGGCTTGCGCTCACGCCTCCCGAGATTGTAGCTGATGTGCTCAAGATTCCGATCAATGTTGTGCAGGGATTGAAGAAGGAGAAGCAGGTTATTGTTCACGGCAAATAAGGAAACCATAAGTAATTTCTTAGGCCATTCAGCCCTTTTTGGCTGACAGCAAGTGGCTGATTCTACCACATTACATCATAATGTTTAAATCTGAATGTTCCTCCCCTTATGGCCACTCTATATTCGCATACCTTCCTTGCACATATGTCCTAATACCAAGGCTGTCCAAGCGGATCGCAATTTCTGGGTTCCTTCCAAGGCTTTCCCTCCTGGTACTCTCCCTCCTCCACATGGAAGCAGCTTTCCTTCTGGCAAGACAAGTACAGCTTGAAATCATCCTTATTTTGATTCAAGACCTTGGCGATGTTCGGGCTAGCAGTATAGCGGAAGAGATCAGCGATTGGCTGAAGGCTGGTCGTACAATCGTATGCGCCCTCGGCGCTCGCGCCATTGAACTCCACCAGGAGATTTACGCGGGCCTCTACGCGCACACCATCCTTTGTCACAGGAAAAGCGATGAGTATGTGCTTGGCGACGTTGCACATGGTCGTACGGCGGGAGTCTGGGAAATTGACTTCGTAGCAGTTGGGTGGATCTTCGGTCATGAGGCGATCTGCGTTGGCGATGAGGGCATACTGATGATACAATCGTTAGCACAATCGCACTAGAATGAGGCGTTAAGTGAAAAGTCTTACGACTTCATTCCTCAGTCCCGGATGGTCATTCTCGTATATCTCAGCCCAGTTTACCTGCACTCTCAGGTTCGCGTTGCTGGCATATGTGTTGTGCGGCAAGGCATTGTAGATTATGTGGTCAATTTGGTTCCATTCAATACATTCCTCTGACTCCCATTTGTTGCCATCGCACAGCATGCTCTTGCCTGTACGCGGCTCGCTGACGGACTGAAGTGCATGGTACATCTTCCAGTAGAGTCGAAATTTGTGCAGGGTGCCAACGTGCTGCATGGGGCCTCCAACGCGGATGTGGACCTGGTAGTCTGACAGGCGCTTCTCCAAGGTCGCGGGATTAGAATCACTCGAATTGACGCTTTGGACCTGGGCGTACAACGTCTCTGGCGAGGGCGCTTGGTGCTCATACGAACCTTGTGTGAAAGCAGGCGTAGTCAAGATCGCATACACCCTTCGGGCAGGCCTGTTATAATCAACTTCATTTCACCCTCCTAGGTAGGTGCACCCCACTTACCGACATCGCGGCGATTGTAGAACGGCACCGCTGCAGTCGCGCTGGAAGCCAGCAAGGCAGGCACCGTGAAGAACATAAGCCTCATGGCGACGTGCTATTGATATCAATAAGCCTCTCGAAGAGTAGTTTGGATGTTTGTGAGTGTACCGTGAGTGGTGTCGATTGTTGAGGTAGTCGCGCTTCTGAAATACAATCGCAACGATGGGGCAGGGACCGTTTGCACGATAGCACGTGAGGTGAAGATAACAGCGCAGAATCGGTGGACATGAGGCCCTGGGGATCAGAAAATAATTAGTGGTGTTCTGGTGTGTGAAGGTAGACCAGACCTCGGAAGCCCTGCTGTACAGTTTGTGTTTACCTTGACTACATTTCCAGCTCCAGGCGGTCGGGTGTGCCTCTAACGTGTCTCGACACGTGCTCAACACACTCAAAATATCCTTGTGACATCAAGTGTTTCTTAGTTACATCTAGTAATGGAAGTAAATACATCATCAAAGGCCATTCTGTATCTCATCTTCATCTCCACCACAAGTCTAGGTCAACCTGTAAATCCGCCCAAGTCGTTCACTACGCCCACCCATAGGCTCCCTAGATATCCTCATAGTTCACTGACGCCTTACACCCCGCAGGCTCTTGCCACGGCTCTCCAGGCAAATGTCCCGTCCTAACATCAAAGCACGCCTCCTGCTGACAACTATTGAACAACCTAAGCTTATCCTCCCTCCAGCCCATTACCTTCGCCAACTCCGGTCTCACATTGTCCCTAAAGTGCTGCGTGATGCTCTTCCTCGTGCTCTCACAGTACACCTTCCCGTTCTCCGTCTTGCCATTGAATGACAGCGTGAAGCTCATGCGCGCCTCGGGCGCGATCGAGAGGCTGTATGTGCTGTTGATCCAGTGCGCGTAGTCTGCCCCCTCTGGATATTGTTATTCGAAAATTGGTACAGCTTTCAGCATCGAAATTGCATACCTTCGCTGCGCCGCTCGTAGTGCGAGACTGCAGCAATAGAGCATATGGCCAGCATAGCGGTGAGGAGGAGAAAGTTGAGCTTCATGATGGATTGTATCTGAGTGGAGTGGATGTAGGGAGAGTGCTGCAAAGGGCTCTGAGATAGAATTATAGGTCTATTATATACAATAGTGCGCCATTGGATCCGAATGTTGTGAAAATCTAGCAGTACTGCGGGAATGAGTAATGACTTGATTCGAGAGACGAGGGGAAACGCGTTTGGCAATGCATTTGCGCGACCCAATCAGCCCTTATCGAGAGGCTTGAATGAATTGGGATCCACTCGCGGTAGCTACATACCATATCATCGCCCTGCTTTCACACCTGTTTTCCCGTTATACCGACCCTTTAAGACCCCATGCACCATCATGTTTGCTAGCTTTCCCCTCGTAAGCCCTCACCAACGTCCTTTGTTGAAACAGTTGCGCCAATTATCAGGATGCCAGCACTCGTCCTCCTCCTGACACTTAGCATGAGCCTCCACATAATCCGTGATCTTCAAAGGTCCCGACAACTCATGTTTAACCTTGTTGTGGAAAAAATCGTACACGCTCTTCCTCAATGGACCGTCGCAGTAAAACTCGCCATTCAGGGGGGCATCTGTTTCGATCGTGGCGATGAAGACCGTCTCCGGCTCGCTGCTCTCGTCTTTCATGGGAAACGCGAAGAGTGCGCGGTGGGCGACGTTGCAGATCCTGGTCCGGCGCGACCATTTGAAGTCGACCCAGCGGCAGTTTCCTTCCTGCTCGACCATGGAGGTGAACATTGTTGCGATCATTTCGAGCTGTTTTAGCGTGTCAGTATGCGTCTCAGAACCACTTAGGTAACTGATAGAAATTTTTGCTTACCGTAGGGTAGTCTAGGTCGTGTCCAAAGGCGTGCTTCACAAGTCTATACGAGACAGTGATGCTGCTAGTGGCGTCCCAATCTTCACCGTACTTGTCGGACACGACATTTTGGATCCTGCATACTTGCAGGTCTTTCTTGTCATTGCACGAAAAGTGGCCTTCGGACATCTTGCAGAGAGATTGGAAACAGAAGAGGAGCTTCCACCAAAGACGTGGACCGCGCAGTGTGCCAACGTTCCTACCCTGGCCACTCATCCATAGCTCCCCATAGAATTTGGTGTCATCCCGCGTGGCGAGAGTGGTGTTGGTGTAGCTCGCGGTGTCGGCAGCGTTAGCTTGGTAGTCGGGGTTGGCGGACTCCTTCAGATTTGCAAGCTCATCAAGCCTATTCTGCTCTGCCTGTTCTTCAGGCGTAGGAGGCTCGTTCGGAATGACGACGACGTTCTCACTCTCCCAGTATGCGCCTGGTGGCAGCCCTGCTCGATATCAGCTTTCGACACTCACACCTCCCTTGGTCAACGACTCACCAACACCACTACTTTTGGATTTCGGGGGAGCTGCGATACTGAAGACCACAAGAGCCAGCAAGACAAGGCAGTGAGGCACTTTCATGGCTTCTCCTTAGTTATCGTTGTCCAGAGATTTTGATCGCGGGATGTTCGAAGACTAAAAGCAGGTCTTTATAGGGTGGGGCTTCAAGCAAACGCTTTTTAGTGCTCACTGAAAGCCTATCGCAGTTAATCTGTGGATCCTGGTGAGAGTAAAGAAAGGGCAAATGGAGATGACACCGTTACGTATCTAGTAAAGCACAAACACTAGGAACGCCAACCTGAGCTGCCGTGATCAATGGCAGATGCTCTTAATCAGACCAGATACGGTCACCCACAAGTGCCCTAGCCACATTCAGAGCTCGTACTAGCACCTCTAGGATATGGCCCATGCGCTGCTTATATCCCACTTTCTCGGTAACACGAGAGCCGCCTTCTCTCCACGAGTCGTTGGAGAACCTACCTGAGGATGGGTTCCTCAAGGCGCGTTTCAGCCGACTCAAGCGATGGGCCATCGCATCCAAGCCCTATTCTCCATGGGCAGGGAATTGTAGATCCTTGTGAAGACTGTAAGCATACATGTTCTTGCTTTGCGCAGCTTCGCCCAATTACACACCTACTATCAAACAGTATAAGAGTGATACAATAATCTTACATGAGGACTGTTTCTATATTCATTGATTGTTCAGAGGTCGGATTCGCCCTCCCCTCCAGTCGGTGATCACACAAGACAGAATGTGGTTGCCTTCTTCAATACAGTGCATACTCTACGTTTTTCCGTGACCCACGTTACTATCTTGTCTTCGTAGCCAGGCTTTTCCCAGCTACGCAGTTTGTATGTCTTGTCTATAACAGCGTCGTCGAAGTCGAAGCCCTCGAATCTGCCATGACCGATGAATTTAAACGTTCTTCTCCCACTGGGCCGGAGAATGAACGGTAGCTCGGACCCGTACATGACACATACCGCATCACCAACACTTGCATCTTCTGGAACCAGTCCCATAAATTTGTTCGCTATGATGGCAAGCCTCCGATTCGAAAGTAATAAGCTTGCTGACGGAAGCCGTTCAAGATACGATAATGATTCACACCGGATATCAGCAGCAGCCTTTAGGACATCAAGAAGTGGCTCGTCGTCTCCAAGCTGTTGAATTCTGATTTCGATTGCCATTGCATCAGCGGCCTTTGTGAAATCTGCGCGGAGATCGTCGAAGCATTCAGGTCCAGGTGTATCGCCGTCATTAACTTCTCCCTGGTAAAGCAATTTCTTGAACACCGTCCATGTCTCTTCGAGTGTGGGATATGGCTTATGGCATACAAATAGCTGCACACATTCCTCAATCCACTGCGTTAAACGTACGAAGTAGTCTCTGGCAGTACACAACGCTTCGAGATTGGGCTCCGTGGCGGAGTTCTTGAATGGTGGATGGACGTGAGTGCAAAGAGCAGTAATCTTATCGAACTCGAGGCCCTTGATTGTCAAGGCGTCGCCTGATTCAAAGGAGAACACAGCTGTACAACGTTCAGTGATTTTGTTACTGATTTCAATCCTTGTATGATCATGTTTGGCAGTACTATAGTCGTAATCTTTGCGAGAGCGCCCCGCTTCTGGGCGTTCTGAACTTCGTGATTGCCGCTCGTTGTTGAACGGTATATGATCAGTACGCGGAGGTGAACTATCACCCCAGTTCGGTACCCAGGACGGTAGCTTCGTCGAGCGAGCCGTTCCATTGTCGGCAAATTTCAAAACCTCGATAGACTTTGTCCTACAGATGATAGCTCTAGTGACATTGATGAAGACTCGCGCGGGCGACACGGCGTAATCCACCGTAAAAGGTACCCACACCCGTGGTTGGTAATCAATCTGCTGGCGTCGCACTCGTCGATAATGCTTCTTTTCATGCCAGCCTAAGTCCGAAGCATCTTTTGCGAGACTCAGTATGCCATAGATTTTGTCCCGCGGATTTGTAGCCTCGGCCCATCGTGTCTGCGATAGATAATCCAGAAGATTGCCTCTGAAATCTGTCATCGTCAGTGGATTGACTGATCTATACCGAGCTTGCACCATGAATTCAAGCTGACGCAAAACGGCTCTTTTCGTGCCATTAGCCGCCTCCGATTGATTCGCATGGGACGACATAATTTTCCAAAGTGCTCCTGCCTCAAGCATCGAATTGATGATTGTCAGGAAGGTGTTCGCTTCAAGAAAGTCTCCACCGCAGACAAACAAAGCGTGCCGGGCGCAGAGTAGTTCTTGGATGATCCACACGCGGCGGAACCATGGACGATACAAAAGCTCGCATATGGCTGTCCACTCCGAACGCGTCTGGCCAGTTTCGAAATATGGAGCTGGGATTTTGTTGTCCCATTCGACGTGCTGAGTCAATTTGTATAGCGCTTCAAAGGCCCGCCTGGTCATTTCATTACTATCTCCTAGCCAGATTAAAACCTTACTTGCTCCTCCATATACTTCAGCCATCTGACTAACTTGAATTGATCGTTCAGTCATATTGGTCTGATCGATGCAGAGGGCATCTACCCAAACTTTTGGTACCTTACCCTTGCGAAGGTGTAATAAGGCCATGTAAAGATTTTCTGTGACCATCGTGACGGCTCCGTTGATCAGTATGGGGATCGAGGGGATTGCCGAACCCCAGGTGTATGAAAGAGCTACATAATCTCCGTTCTTTTGCAAATCCATATACGCGAATACACACTCGATTGTGCTCAACGAATGGCCTGGCTTAATTTGTAGCAATCGGATTTGTCCTTTGGGAAGTTCTCGCTTATACATTTTGGGTACTGGTGAGAGAGTCTTTTTGAGATACAGTGCTACTGTCGCGTCAGCCACTTGCAAGGCTGAAGTGTGTTCAAATCCTTTGCCGAAGAGCGGACCTACCTTTGAGCGCCCTCAGCCGTTTTGACCGGATCCATAACTTTGCCAAGATGTTGACACCGGTCTTACGCACTAGATGTCGTTTGCGATCCAGCCAAGCGCGCTTGGGATCATGCAACATGAAAGTTCGTAAAATGTCGACATCGCTCTTTGAAAGATTGTCTATTCTGTTCAAACTGTTCAAAATCGCCTGCATGGTTGGGCTCCTGAAGAATGAGCTCGCGGTGTAAGGGAATCAAAGTTTATAAGGGGGCGTTGCCGAGGGTCTGAGACAAGGCTGTGCCACGAGAAATCCGTAATCAGGTTCAGCAGATCAACCGCGGCGCGAAATGCCACAGTATGAAACGATGCAGGGTACTGTGCCTATTTATAGATTTTTATCATAGAAGGTAATAGCCTGTTACTAGATTTCTCTTTTACGTGTTGAACAAAGTCTTTTATAGTACTTAGTATACTTATGTAAAAGACCAGAGGTAGAGGAAGGCCAGCCTCTATCTAGGCTCAAAGCCTAGGTATGGACCATCCCCTGAGACATGGCGCAGCTGCTAGAGAGACGGTCTAAACTCGTAAGGTTAAGATGCTAAGGGTGAAAGAAACCTGAGCGTACTGAGTTGAGGCCTTGCGAGGCTGATCAGAGGCTGAGTTGTTTGTGACGAGGACGTTATTTAGCTAGAAATGGGTGATATGGCGCTAGCTAAATCGAGCTGGCTTGGAGGTTCAGTTTTAGCTACGTTTTGGCGTAGATAAACATTGGGTCTGTGCGTCAGGCGTTTAGCAAAGCGTACCAAGATCCTGGTGTAGCTTTCTCAAGGCGTGGTTCATGATGCTATCTCGAGCTACTTCAACAATCCATATTATTCAGAGTGCTCATCTTGAAAGGCTACATTATCTTGATTGTCATGAAATGACTTGGTTTCGGAATCCACCTGTCGCTTACCCATGCTCGAGTGCCGCTCATCCAAAAGCAAAGCGCAAGCGCCCTCTCAGCAAGGCTGAAACATTCCGGTCCATTACGGGCGAAAGGCAACAGTTTAGGCAGCGTGTGTACTCGTTTGAGTATGGGCAGCCCTGTGAGCCACTCGTCATTCTGCGTGCATGATGTGGTTGTTCGCTTTGGCCCAAGCCTTCGCAAGACCCTCGCCCACCTTTCGTGCCATCAAACTCATGACCAAGAACAGCATGTGACTCGAAGGGGTTGGAAGGTTTTCTTGCAAAAGCTTGTCCTAGCGGAGATCCATATTTTCCAAGTCTAGGTTCCTCGACCTTCATACAAGTGAAGCAGCTTCCCCAAGGGCACTACCGAAAGGCTGAGCTGGAGACAGGTCAGGCGAATATGCAGGCGCTCACTGGTGGGGTCGAACCGGTCAAATGAGGTTCCGCAGGCCTCTTTCAATATTGATCGTCAACGGCTTCTTGTTCAATTGTCGTACCTCCCAAAAACTAGTCGCAGAATTATATACGCGCGCTGTAACTGATTGTCCCGCCTTTGCGGTCACCATCTCCCCGACATGGCTTTGTCAGATCCCGTCAAATAGAGACGCGATGTAGGAAACACAATCACGGCGAGTCCCAAGATCAGCACCCCTGAGGAATATGAGGAGAGTTTCATGCCCCATGGTCTCCTTGAGAATCACCTAGTATACACAGTTGGACGATATACAGGCTAACACCAACTACCAGCAACCTGGCCGCGCTCCTCGGCGACCCGAAATTTCCAGCTATTCTCTCCACCGCCACTCAAGGAGCACGGATCCTTTGTTTCCAGACGCTCTACGAAGAATACTCTCGCCTTGCTTTATCTAAAGAATGGGATCGTCCAACAGCCATCAACGGCCTCGAACAACGCCTCTTCTCCGCCATGGAGGGCTTATATAGGCGGAATCACGTATTTTTCACTCGATTTTGAGATGTACGACTGGGATGATTTGGTTTCGCCTTGGGCGGATGGGACGCGGGGAGACAGGGCCTTGATGGCTACTGCGCGGACTTTTAGGATCAAAGATATCTCTGAAGCGGCGGCGAAGTTCAAATTGGATGCCGACGAGGGGAGCCAGCCATTGCAGGGCGTGTGCATAGTACTCGGGAGGTACAAAGGCGACATGTCGGTCGATGAGAAGACGCACTATGTTCTCATGATTGCGCCAAAAGACGACTCGGCTCCAGAGAATGTCTTGTACGAGCGCATCGGAGCAGGATATCTCCTTGGGGCGGACATAGGGCATGACGAAGGAGAGGTCACTATTGTCTAGGTGGCAGTACCTGTACTGGAGTACGCAGCTAAGCCCGGTCGTGTCTTGCATTCAATTACATCATCAAAACAAGCTCCTTCGTACATAGACAAAGCTTACAACACTCCATATCCAACCCCTGCCTAGGCGCTCTGGGAGCTTCACGTTATCCGGTGCACCACGATATCCTTTCGCAAGGCTCAATCCAACGTATTGACTGTTCGATATATCGTCGCCTGAAGGGCCTCAGACAATTCGCCTTTGATGACTAACCAGTTGTTCGGCTCGCTCCATTGGTCGTCTATTCCCTTACTGTACGTCCGAGAACGCACTAGTTTCGTCCCCAACCCGTCGGGTGTAACAGCAAGGGATGCCCACAATCACACTCGCATCAAGAAAACCCCTTCAACTTGCACACAAACTCTAGATTAACCACTCGCACTCGTCATATGTTGATTGATATTATATATCAACAGCCCTATATACAATGCAAACAAACATGGCACGCCGGCCTCAGTACTGGTATCTGTACTCCTTATGATCATCAATCCCACCGACCTCGCTCCTCTTCTTATCCAGCTTCTGGTTATGTCGCCACAGCAGTCCAACGTACGTCATACAAAAGACCGCACCGGCGATAGTGATACCAAGGCCAGTCCTGAAAGCGGTGGGATAGTACGGTGCCTCTTTCTTGATGAACACGTTGCTCGAGACGAAGTTTGCGCAATTGCCTATTCCGAGAATAATAGCTGTGCCGACAGCGAGGCTGGCTCTGCCGCGGAGGTTGTTGGCGAGCCATGCGGTGGTCATGGTCATTTGGATGAAGGTGCCGCCGCTCATGCAGAAGAGGCTGAAGTAGCGCACCGCAGCTGAGACGGCGTGGCCTTGCGAGTAGGCAATGTTGATGGACCAGCCTACTAGGACGAGGAGGATGCCACCCATGATGAAGGGGAAGCGCCAGCCGGATTTGCCGGATAGGAAGGCGCCCGAGAGTTGAAAGACCATACCTGCGAGCCATACGGGAATGGACATGGCTTGCGCCATTTTGGCTTTCCAGCCGAGCTCGGTCAGGATCGTGGGGATGAAGGCGGACATACTGGCAGCTGTCATGTCGCAGCAGAAGAACATGAGGGTGCTAAAATCGTGAGCGATTGAGAAAGACGATAGGGCGTTGTGCTTACGGAAAGAGAATTCGGTAGTCGCAGATGACTTTGATCCAGTTGGTGCCCTTGACATCAATCTTCGAGTCGCCCTTGTCTCGGCGTAAGGTCTCCAGAAGATGTTCCTTTTCGGAAGCAGTGAGAATCTTGGTGCGCTCAGGAAAGTCCGGGACGAAAACGAAGACAAGGAGGGAGATAGCGATGGTAATGATGCCCTCGATGATAAAGATCCAGCGCCAGCTATTTGCGGTCAGGTCAGCTTAACACATAAGCCATAAAGCTTCGATTGGAAACTCACCCTTCTTTACCATGGATACCGTTCATTTCACGGAGCCCGTACGCCAAGAGGCCGCTGAAGCAAGGACCCAGAACACCAAAGGTGAAGAACATGGCAAAACGTAGGGAAGCTTGCTTGCGGGTGTAGTACTCGGCGACCAGTAGAGCAGCACCTGCGGGTAGGGTGGCCTCGAAGATACCCATCAAGAAGCGGCATACAAGAAGTCCAGCATACGAACCAGTCAGTCCTTGGCAAGTGGCAACAACACCGAGAATGAGCATGTTGCAGCCGAGAAAGAGGTTGGGTCTGACGCGAGGCAAGCTCATGATCATGTTACTTGGAACTTCGACCAACACAAAAGGAATGTAAAAGATCCAGAGGGCGGTGTTGTAGCCGTTGGCTGGCATATTTAGGCCTTTCTCCATGCCCTCGATCCTGGCGTTGGCGACTGCTCAAAGTCAGTATCATAGTGGAAAAAGATTGGCTTCACCACCTACTATTGGTACGGTCGAGAAACAAGACGGTGTAGGTGCAGCCAAGAATCGGGATCAGTCGCAGGTCCATCTTGGTGGTGTATGTCTGCTTGGTGTGCGCAACCTCATACTCAACGCCTCCATGGTCGCTGCTCTCGCTGCTCTTCGCCGTGATACCGGCCACGCCTTTCTCGTCGCGCTCCATACTGGCGTAGATGCGCTTTTCAATTGTCGCAATTAAGGTTCGCGGTAAGTGTCGCCAACAAGTGGAGCGAGCACGAGCTGTCCGGAACGACCCTGAAGTCCAGTGGACAGCGGGGAGAACACACGGCGCCGGGTGGGTCAGGCGGAAAGTGGAGTGGGTGTTCAGAAGATGTTCCTCGGAGCGAAGGGTCAGGGTAGAGGTGGACGTCTGGAGTGCGGACGAAGCTAAAAAGGTGCTTTGTCTGCGCCTGCCTCACAGCTCGCCGTTTGACGCAGCGGCGATGATGGAATTATACCTGCTCGCGCTGCCACGACGCTGCACCCAGGACTCGACAATGCAGCCTCTATCAATTGCGGACTGGATCGGCAATGTTGCTGCGACGGCTTGCCAGCCAGATACGGGCTGGTTACGTGTAACCGACAGCGAACCCCAGCTGCCGAGACGCAGAGGAGAGTCGACTATCTGTGGGCAAAATGGACCTGACCTGGAGTCTCCACAAAAATTGCTCTAGCGTGCACGAGGGACGTGGACGAGCAGCCAATGCATCACGGGGCGTTGGCAGACTTCAATTGAAGATGGCAGAACACCATGGCCCACGGCATTGATAAGAGAAAGTCCAAGAGTGGCGGTTGACAGTCTGGCCCGGCGCATCCGCTAGCCTGGCCCGCTAGAAAGTCGCGGTCCCAGTCTTCAACCCTCTCGAAGCACTCGAAC
Source organism: Phaeosphaeriaceae sp. SRC1lsM3a (assembly GCA_001644525.1). Lineage (NCBI taxonomy): Eukaryota > Fungi > Ascomycota > Dothideomycetes > Pleosporales > Phaeosphaeriaceae > Phaeosphaeriaceae sp. SRC1lsM3a. The sequence continues at coordinate 218,783 of KV441722.1, forward strand.
ACTTTGGACAGCCCATCGCCGCGCTGACCACGTTTCTCGCGTCGCACAGCATCTCGCTCCTCATCCCGCAGGCGCCCAATACGAGCAATGGCGGGCGGTTGTCGAATCACAGCATGGTTTCCTCCGCCGCCTGCTGGCTGTCCCGCGCGGATGAACCCGCCAGCTCCCCTTTGAGAGAACCGCTGCCCTGGCGCAGGGTCCCTGGCTGGACGCGTGCTTCGGAACGATGCAGGATTCGGAATTTCCTGGTGCAGGGCGCGCTCGTATGGTCCGAGTCGCACATGCAGGCCAGACCGCCTCTCGTCCTATCTGCTGCTTTGATCGTCGAGGGCGGACTGAAGAGCTGGACAGTTTTTGTTCATTGAAATGCGCAGCATAATGTCAAGAGTTGCTATCGCGACCCTGCGCCTCTTCGGAAGCCTGTAGCGATGAAGCGGCTGCTTGCGCGCCGATTCGGAACGCAGCTGCCGACGAAACTACGCCTACACCCTGTGAACTGACACGACTGAGTATGGCCAGCATAGAATTGATAGGCACTCATCTCAGCCGACAAGATACCCCTCAATCGCTTATGGATTGCTAATCGCAAATCCTGAGATTATCCCTGCTTGCCACGGCTTGAAGCGACCATGATGCCGAGCATGGAGAGGATGAACTTGATATATGCGCATGCTGACATCCACGCACAAGTGAACATGGCACCTCAGCATTCTTCATCCGCGCCGAGTACTGCTCAGTTAGTCAAATTATCTAATCAACGACACACAGCATGGCTGCCCTTAGCTTACCTTCGTCCGACTCGACTGTCCGTCTGCGCGCGATAGACGCGAAGACGCAGATGAGCGTTTCCTCCAAAGGCTTCATTCAGCCGATACTGCCTGGGTTCGAGATTTTGAACCTGACATCGATAACATTCCTCGTCGAACATCCGCGCCTTGACAAGAAAGTCCTCTTTGACTGCGGTGCACGGAAAGACTTGGAGAACTTCTCGCCCCGTATTAAAGAACGACTTAACCTGAACGTGAAGGGACTCAAGATCGAGAAAGACGTCCATGAGATCGTGCAAGATGCAGGCGTAGATCTAGAACAGCTTGATGCAACGATCTGGAGCCATTGGCATTGGGACCATCATGGAGCACCCGAAAAGTACCCGGCAAGAACTGAGATAGTTGTCGGCCCAGGCTTTAAGAAGAACTTCATGCCAGGCTACCCCACCATTCCCGATGCCATCTTCCTCGATGCCAATTTTGAGAATCGGCCGGTCCGAGAAATCGAGTTCTCAGACGACTTCCTTATAGGGAACTTCAGGGCACACGACTTTTTTGGCGATGGCTCTTTCTATCTTTTAGACACGCCCGGGCATGCCATTGGACATATGTGTGGACTGGCCCGCACTACACCAACCACCTTCGTCTTCCTTGGTGGTGATATCTGTCACTTCGGTGGTAGCTTTCGCCCAACAAGCACCGCGCCACTGCCTGATCCAGTACCTGAGGCTCATCTTGATGCGGGCCTGCCCCATCCCTGCCCTTGCTCCCTATTCACTGAAGTCCATCCAGCAGGTCCATCTTCTACTGCGTCAAGAGGATCGCCATTTTTCGAAGTTACGTCGTTTGCGCAGTCGGCGTACCTTGATCGCGAGCAGGCAGCTCAAAGTATCAAAGAATTACAGCGCTTTGATGAGCACCCTGATGTGCTCGTATGTATAGCGCATGATCCCACACTCATCAAGGTTCTGCCATTCCTGAACGACGAGCCGAATAAAGACCTAAACAGCTGGCAGGCTCAAGGCTTGAAAGAGAAGGCGCACTGGGGCTGGCTGAACGAGTTACCACGAGCTGGCAAGCCGGGCCGAGGAATGTACATCGAAGGGGTTTGGAAGGAAGGGGAGCGCATAGACGATTTCACGCAGCTTAAGTCAACAATCTATTGACCCGTGTAGCCAACGTCAATGCTCAAACGCTCTCATTAATCTTGGCATGAAGCAAATCTTGATGGCTAAGAACAGCGTGCACGTTCGTCTGGACACTTCCGCCCCTACACAATACATTGCTCTCACAATGCGCAAGCGCATTTCTTGCCACTTGAACATCCCACAAGCAGGGTGGCTGATGACGCGAGACGGATCATGCAGACATGCATATGGTCTCAGTCAGATGGGCATTGCTTGAGGGTTTTCCGTCACCAGCACTTCCTGTGTTGGCTGTCAGGCGTAATCCTTCGCATCGCGTGTTATTAAACAGCAAGCAGCGACGCGTGCAGCTCGACTTGACTTCCACGATAATCCAGACGACCCGGGGACGATATGACCCGAGACGTTGGGAGTAATTTCCAGGTCTATTTTGGGCCGGCCACATTGGGCCGAGCACCTACAAATGCCATTCCACATTCAGCTGGTTTGGACTTGACATGATGCCAGAAAAATGGCTAGCAGCCCGCGAAGGATCCCAATTTCGCGGTTCTGGTGTGCCGGCAGCCTCGCCCTCAGTCCGTCTCAACGATGTTCGCTTCAACCCATGGCGAAAACCAGCACCGCCCCACTTATCCCCCATGATACCCTGGGAAATGAGCCTCGCCCTGCTCTTGGCATCGCGTTTCATTGGACAGGACAGAGGCTGGAGAGACTTCCGCGACAACGGACCCCGTACTGCTCAGCGTCAACCTCTTTGGTTCGTTCGTACACACGATGCCTTACCGTGCGCTTACGCCTCGTTACGCCCGACGCTAATGGTCTAACGGTCCGCATGTTTGGCCCCAATATGATACTGTAGCTACGCCCACGAGCTCGAGTACTGGTCCTTGGGTATTCTCTTGTGCTTCTTTTCCTAGTTGTTCTGTCACTCTGTCGAGATGTCGTCGTTCCAGTTGTATTCCTTATTGTCATTGTCACTCCTTAGTCTTATATCACCTGTGTTGAGTGCTGAATGCAAACCGCGTGCGGTTTCGGTGCCATTTAAGAGATATAGTCTTGCCACCAAGTCAGAGGTCAGAGGGCTGCTATGGCAGATAGGTGGACCCAATCCTCAAAACATTACCCTTATGCCCAGCGCGTTAGTATCCACCCCAATCCTGTAACAGCGTTTTCCTAACGAGCCATTTAGTTGGTACAATGAAACTTACCTGTGGGGAAGTTTGGGATATTGTCCCTCCTCCATGAGTGCAGTCATGTGCTCTACGTACCGCGGCGGATTGTACGACCGATCAAATTCACAGACTGAGACCGATGGGCCGAACATGATTGCGCACACTTTCGATGATACCGTCGCGAATTGGACCAGAGACGATGTCAGACTATCCGACAATACAAGCATGTCTCAATTCGAGTTTGCAATGCGCACGAGCAGTGTCAACTCCTTCACGCACATCGGCGAAGTCGGCTTAGCGAAAACATCGACGTTCATGCAGGCGCTAGCGAAGGATGAGAAGACATCGTCAAATTCTTATTCGTTCTTTTGGGGCAACGAGGTTTCAAACGAACCTCGGGATGGTTCTTTGACCTTGGGTGGATACGACCAGGCCTTGATTGCTGATGGGACCAATGTCACTGTACCTTTTACCGACGAAGCGAAGTGCAAAGAGGGTATCATTGTCAACATCACAAGCCTTGCGCTACAAGGGAAAGATGTCTGGGAGGGTCTGCCAGATCTCCGAGTCTGCGTCATTGCAGCAACTTCGAACATTATGTCTATTCCAGGACACTACTGGGATCAAATACAAACAGCCATGGGCGTCGAACTCACAGCAACCAGAAATGGCACTGCTTCTTCGCACTTTTACAACACGACGCTTGTCAAGCCTGAGAGCGCGTAAGTCAGAATCAAACCACAGGCTGGAAAAGCACTAACAACCGCCACAGCAAATACACCGGCGACATGTCCATAACCCTGAACGGCATCTCCACCGTCACCATCCCTAACTCCCAACTCCTCTTCGACGAACGCTATATCGCAACCACGGGCCTGATTCAAACGCGCTCCGAAGCGAAGCAAATCCCCATCGTGCGCATCGCCGCCGGCGATGGTATGATGCCGCGTATCGGCGGCATGTTCTTCTCCTCCGCCGTGCTAGTCGTCAACCACGACAAGCGCGAATTCACCATTGCGCCTGCTGCAACAAAATCCGCGAGCACGAAGATCATGGCTATTGACAGCGCGAATAGCTGTATTGGCGAAGTCAAAGTACCGGCCTCGAATACGAATGGGAATGATCCTAAGCAAAGTAATCCATCAAACCCGGACTCTACTTCGAACAGCAGCAATGGCAACGGAAACGGTAACCTCTCTAACATCCCCGGCGCCTCCGCCTCCTCGTCCTCATCTTCCTCGCTCTCCAAAGGCGCAATAGCAGGCACCGTAGTCGGCGTGCTGGCCGGCCTAGCTGCGCTCATTGGCGCAGCGCTCTTCATCTATAGACGGAGAAGGGGCCAAACGCAGCCATCAGAATTGGCTGCGTATAAAGAGCACCACGACGCGCCGGTGGAGAAGTACGCGTATCATGCGAGCGAGATGTATGTGGAGAGCGAGAGGGAGAAGGGGGCGAGGCAGATGCATGAGATGGATGGGACGGGGAGGATAAGTGAGGTTCCGGGGACGGCGATGGGACATGGTGGGCATGGGGCGGTTGTGGAGAGGGTTTGAGGTGGGCAGGTGGGATGGGAGGTGTGGATTAGGTGCGTTGATCATGTGTTCTGATACGGCCTGGTGGTTTGATGTTGGCTTTTATTTTCTTAACATTTACTTTCTATGCAGATGGCTTGCTGATGGGGTGCGTAGAGAGCACTACGATGGCTCAGCTGTATATATACCACAATTTCCAGCAACGATATGGAGTGCAGAACAGCGTCTCCATGGAAAGATCTATTGATTCCCAAGTTAGCAACATCATGTTTGGCTCACGCCCAAAGGTGATAGCATCTTTCACCCAACCGGTGACGCCTTGCACAGGTCGTTCACTCCTTTATCGAACACGACCTTTCACCGACCATGGCCATTCGTGAAAATACGTCATGGTCGAGCTCCGCTATCATTATATCCTCCCTCCAAGCAGAATGAGTATCGCATTCACGTCTCACCCGCACGTTCGCCCCTACTATCTTCTACTTTCCACCTCAACTTCCACCTAAGATACCACGCGCAGCACAATCTGCGGGTATCTAGCTAGACATCATGGCCACAACACCACGGCCACCAATGCCCCTCGCTCCAGCAGAGCTCAGTCCACAAGCACAGCCTTCAACTGAGCCCCTCTCAAGCAACTATTCCTCATCCCCACCCCGTCCCATCAAGCCAATGCCTCGCAAGCGCTCTCGCCCAACAAAGTCCCCCTTCCCTCCTCCCGACCCCACCCGCTCCGTCTACGGCGACATGCATGCACACACTTCTTCGTCCCTTATGTCTACGCACGCTGCGTACATGCTTGCTCAGGGCATGATATCTGCGCACATGGCTAGGCAGCTGAGTCAGCCATGGCATAAGAGTGGAGTTCTAGAGGTGAGGTATGATGAGGCGTATTTGGCGGGATTTGAGGGGAGGGTGGAGGGGATGGATGAAGTGGTGCCAAAGAAGCAGAAGAAGAAAGGAGGGAACAAGAACGGAAAGGGGAAGGATGGCGAGGATGATGATGTGGATGGGGAGTGGGAGAGGTGGTTGGAGGAGGGGGAGTTGAGTGAAGAAGAAGAAGAAGAAGAAGAAGAAGAAGAAGAAGAAGAAGAAGAAGAAGAAGAAGAAGAAGAAGAAGAAGAAGAAGAAGAAGAAGAAGAAGA